>PVJO010010382.1:0-64600 GCA_004026905.1 Hystrix cristata
TTTGATTGTGGATCTTAGCATTTGTTTACTGTTGCCTAAATTGGTCTTTGTGTCATTAAAACTTGTTACTCAAAGAAAATGTAATCAAAGTTTTTAAAAACATTTAAACTTCACACATTCTTCATTTCTCCCCCAAATCCTACACTCAATATATAAAATTCCACTATCAAAATGCCTACACTAATCATTTGTGAGATTTTTGAATTTTAAAATTGTCTTCGTTTTTTTTAAAAAGATAATACGGGCACTATAGAAAACACAAATCACTTGTTTGAAGTTTCGTATATAGTAACACTTTCTATGCTTCTTTGTTTGTAGAATATTATATTCAGAAAGACAGTAAAGTAATACAAAACATTTTTCTTTAATTTAGCATCAGGGAAAGCTAATAAGCACTAAAACCATATACATTTAACATCAGTATATTATTTTCATCATTTAAAAAAAAAAATAAGAAGTCAGTTTCTTCACCTGAATTTGTCTTTGATTTTCTCTTTGGTTCTTCTGTCATTAGAACTACCACAAAGCTACTTTACCATAATAGATGTGATCATCATCATGATACTCCTCATTGGCAGTAGTAGATAATATTCCACAAATTACATAGACATTACGATATAAAGTATCCTGTGTATCTTTCACAAATTCTTCCAAGAATAATTTTGAAGTAGAATGTATTGCTGTGCAGTGTAAGTGTCCTGGAATATACTGTATCTTTGTTTTAGATAAGAAGCTCTAAGCAGAGTTAAATTATAATTATCCAGCAACTGCTTTTCTGTCTTATGGATTATCCAAGTCCTTTGCTTCTTCTGTTATTAATTCAAGGATCATTAGTTCTTCCTGCAATGTGAATGAAGAATGAGGAATAAAACTCAAATTAGCCTTGGAGGCATTTTGGTGCAGGAGGAAGTCAAAACTGTTAGTCAAGAGGAAATTTGAAATTATCTAAGGACAAGGTAGGTGTGGTGGACTTGGACAGGAATGCCCAGCTGGACTGAGTTGGTGTGGTTCAGGGCATAGTGGATCCACCTGAGGATTGTTGCTAACACAGTGTAAAGGAGAACAGGAGCAGAAGATGGCGGCCGGCTGTTTCCCAGGAGAAGCTCTGTTGTGGCTGGTTGTCCTGAAGGGAACTCAGCTGTTCTTGTTGCAGAAGGAGCTCGGGGCCTTGCTGTTGTGGAGGGTGACTTGTTTGCTGCAGGGGAACTCTGGTCTTCATCTGAACTGTGAGTGTCATATCCTGGATTCAGTGTAGATTTCTTCTGCCTTTTAGTGCAGACACGGATTTACATGGGATACTGCTGTGGGCTCCTAGCCCTTGATTCTATCTTTTGGCTCTCCAGTGCATAGATAGATGTTCTACACTCTTCCTGCATTTGGCTTGTGTGTGTGAATGTTCTAATGTGTAAATGTCCTGTGTTAAATCTGCTCTGTTGCAAACCACTGACTCTAGAAAAGTAATATAAGAAATCGGTACTGGAGAAGTGGGGTCCCTGCTGTGACGTTGCCTGGCCACATGGCTTAAAAGCCTTTTGAATTAATTTGAAAGGTTTTTGAGAGACCAGATGAAGAGGCAGCCCCAGACTGCTCTAAAGTTATTTTATGGGAGACTCTGGTCAGAGGCTAGAAAACCAGAGTAACTGATGGAAATATTGCCAGTTAGGATGAGGCTTGGGAGGCCTCTGTTGAGAAGGACTACATTGGTTGCTGGATCCCAGGAGGTCTATGTGTGCTTTGGCAGAGGTCGGGCTGCGTTTTGCTTGTGTTTGGAGATATTGCCTGGGTGGCAGAAAAATTTCAGTGCAGTGCGGTGTTGGGATGGCAGCATAGTTACCGTTGAGAGCTTTTGGCTAGATCTATGTTGGGATCGAGAGCAGAGAGCCAGCAGAGTGACTTGAAGTGTTTAGCCTGATGGGAGCTGTGGACTGCAAGGATGAACAGAGGAAATATGGTTGTGGAGAAGAAACGAGACAATGGAAAAATGACCTGAGGCCTTTGACCAGAAGTGAAGAGTGTATTGAGGGTGCAAGAGATCTTTCGGGGTGTTTCTTAGTGTTGCTGTGCTCTGTTGTTAAAGTTAATGGAAACCAAAAGAGTTTTAAAATTTGAAGCCATATTTTTTCATGTGGATTCACTGTATTGGTATGTTGTTCTTTGTAAACAAATCATTTTCCTTGAACAAGCAAGAAAGACAGGATGGAGTTGTTGTATATTTGTGTGTATATTTGTAATTTGGGGACACCTGTTTGTAATCAGTTTTGAGAATACTTGTTTTGATGTAGAAATGAGTGCAATAAGAATTGAATTGTTAATTTAAATCTGAATAGACCAAGATATGTTAACTCTTTACATATCTGCCACTGGAGACTATGTTTTAAGAAATGTATCTGGTTATCACATTGACCAGGAGTGAATTGTGGTGGACTTATTGTGGTCAACTTGAGCAGGAGCACCCAGCTGGACTGAATTGGTGTGGTTCTGGGCACAGAGGATCCACCTGAGGATATTGTTGCCGAGAGAACATAAAGGAGAATGTGTAAATGTGTAAGTGTCCTGTATTAAATCTGCTGTCTTGCAAACCACTGACTCTAGAAAAGTAACTAATACAGTAGGTCATATGTCAGAGACCTTACAAGCAGTTGTTTTATGGTGTAAATTAAAGGAAACCTATCCACATATCGTTCCAATGACTCAATATATTGCTTTTCGAATGCTGCCTTGCTGAATTACCACAAGTACAGGGACTTAAAACAGCACAATGTATTATCTTACAGTTCTGTATGTCAGAAGTCTTTACATGGGTCTCACAGAGCTAAAATCAAGGTGCAAGCAGGTCTGCATTTATTTCTAGAGTCTGTAGGGGAGAATGTATTTTCTTGTGTTTTCTGATTGCAATATTGCCCCCATTTTTCTATGCTTAGTCTTCCTGTACTTTCAAAGGCAGCAACACAACAACATCTCTCTGACCCTTCTTTCATTCCTCATCTCTCTCTAACCACAGCTGGAAAATGTTCTCAGCTGTTGAGGAATCTCTTTTTGTGTTAAAATTTGTCCCTCTCCCCAACTCAAAGTTTGTACTCTGAATTACATTTGCAGAATTCCTTTTTCCATGTAAAGTAGTATAAGCACTGATTCCATGGGGTTAGGGCATGAAAATCTTTGATGGGTGTTCTGCCTACCAGATCCAGAGAGTCCCTAAATTTTATGCTCTTCTTCTTTTTATTTTGTTTAGGTAAAATAGTAACACTATCAAAACAGGTAAATTTTGAGTGTTACCATTATTTAGTACAAATGGTATCATATAATTCTCATACAGCCCCTTGAGGTAGGCATTATTATTATTACCATGTTACAGAAGAAGAGGGAGAAGAGTGACTTGGATCAAATGACATAGCACAGTAGCAGATCCAGCTTTCAATTTCAGGTCCTCCTGACTCCAGAGTCTATGCTTGAGCCTGTTTTATGAGTAAGCCATCCTGAGGTATTCATGCTTGGACACACTGGGGAGGAGGAAAGAAGCAGCCTAAAGCAGTGGTTCTCAAACTTTAGAATGTGTTAGAACCACCAGGGGGTCTTGATAACATGCAGATGGCTGGGTTGTACACACACACACACAGCCGCACGCTGATTCACCACATCTGGGTAGAGTGTTAGTATCTGCATTTTAGCAGATGCTGCAGGACTATGCTTGGAACACCGCCAACCTAGAGTTGGGGCAGGGGTCTGCCGTAAATGTCCATGGTAGAAAGTGAATCTGAAGGAAGGGAATGAATGGAAAGTAAGAAAGGGAAGAAAGAAGGAAGGAAAGAAGAAAGGAAGGAATGAGGGAGTTCTTAAATTGTGTAGAAAATTTGGAGAATAAAGCTCATAATCTAGTGTAATCTCCGTGAAGTGGAACAACTTTACCAGGACTTGAATCTGTCTCCATAGTTACAGAAGGACTGTCGAGAACATCAATTTCTCTCTCTCTCTTTGAATCTCCTATTTCTTTGTGCTGGAAGCCTGATCCTCAGTAGCTGTGTTGAGAGGGGGTACAACCTTTAAACGGTGGGACCGTGTGTGTGTGTGTGTGTGTGTGTGTGTGTGTGTGCGCGCGCGCGCGCGTGCATGAGAGAGAGAGAGAGAATGATAATTAGGTCATTGAAGCTAAAACCCTCAGAAGTGATTAACGTAATTCTTACAGGACCAGAATAATTCTCACAAAAATGAGTTGTTATTAAAGGATCCTGGCACCCTCACTGAATCCCTGAATCTCTTTCTGCTCACGGTCCGTTCCCTTTCCATTTCTTAGCTATGTGATGGGGCCAGGAGTTCTTTCCAGGATGCAGGCACCATGTAGTTTGGGCCCTCCAGTCACCAGAAACAAGAGCCAAATGAATTTCTTTACCTATTATCCACCATCAGGTATTTTGTTATACCAACAAAATAGAACAAGACATCTGTTTTTAGCCTTTCCTGCATCTGATCCTATAAATAGATATAATCATCTACTGCCGTCCTGATTTCTATGTCAGCAGATAAATGGAAGACTGGCACTCCAGGTTTTTTTTTTTTTTTTTTTTTTGCAGTTATTTTGAAAAAAAATCTGGAACACTGTGGGAGTATACATAGAGTAAAATCTGGCTTCGTTCTCATTATTTTATTAATTGAGATCGTGCATAAAATACATGCTATTTGAATGCCATGAGGGTTATAGTACCCCTGCCCAGGAACGTCACTTGGAATCTGGCTTCGTTCTCATTATTTTATTAATTGAGATCGTGCATAAAATACATGCTATTTGAATGCCATGAGGGTTATAGTACCCCTGCCCAGGAACGTCACTTGGAAAAGGCTCTTGATGTGCTGTTTGTTGTGTTTCTAAAGCTCCCTGGGAAGGCACATGCTAGCAGCCTGGCTCCACCGAGCATCTGGTTGGCACCCGAACAGCCCTGGGAGACAGGAGGGTCTGTTCTCCATCATCTTTTCAGAAAGGGTTTCCACTCTCCAGTGCTTGGCAGAAAGTCACGACTTTGCTTCATCCTTTTCTAACGTTGGCATCCCTTTTGATAGTCTATTTATTGAGGTTTCTGAAATGCTTTTTCTGACACCAAGTATGGTCATCTGACCATAAGATAATCAAAAGAACCTGTGTAACATCTGGAGCGAACTGTATGGCACGCCTCGGAATTGGGGCAGAGAGTGAAAGTGAGATGAGGCAGATGTAACAGCTACAGCTTATTTGCTGCATTTTTAGATGTCAGCAATGTTGAAATATGTAGCTTAAAGCAAATGTGGATCAGCAAAGTCCTGGAATAGAAATAACACTCTATTTCCTAAGATGATTCATTCAAAGAGGCTATTTATTGCATACATAGTTTCAAGATCACATGTCGTATCCTTCTATGATTTTCATACATAAATATATTTTATTGGTCCTAAAATTAGCCTGACATTCACTCAAAAAGTGGAGGAGAAGCATTTACTTAAAAGCATGCAGTGCTAAGATTATCCTCGGAACAACTGATGACTCGTATGTGAGGTCACCAATAGGACATGTGGTCCTAGATTCTTAATTTGAGTCAGAGTTTAAGTGGCACGAACTCTTCAGCTCAAAGCTTCACTGGAAATGATAAATACGTTAAGTATATCTTTCAGCCAGATGTAGAGGTAAACACAGTGCCCTTGGCTCTACACTGCAAGTTTTCCTTTTGTTTCTTTGGCAGAAATCTGTCCAAGGAATTCTCTGGATTCAGTCTTTTTGGTATGTGCAGAACACATGGCACCTAGGCCTCAATGTTATTTCTGTGGCCTCGGGTAAGAATTTCAGCCAATTTAGACCTCATTGGTTTTCACGTGAAGCTGTTTGTTGAATAGGCAGGAATCACACCATGAAGTTTAGGTTTAGGTGTTCTCTAGCTGGTATTTAAAAGGTTGTACATCTCCAACCTGTATATCAAGCCCTCAAAAAGTAATCAAATAATCTCAACCTGGTGATATTCAAATGTACTCTACATTTCCCGGGCCAGTTCTGCCTTTCTTGCCAGTCATGTTAACACCTTCCAATCAGGAAGAGTTCCAGCAATCGAGTTAGGATGTTTATGTTGGAAGGCTGTGCCAGAAATATATCCTATCCTCTGGCCCTTCCCAGCTTCGAGGTATTTTCTGTCCTTCCTCATGATTGTACAGTTTATCACTGCTAACAATAGCACATTCTAATGGCTCCCTGCTGCACGTTAGCTTCACGAACAAGCAATGGGTATAACAAACAGATATTGCACTCTCCTCTCTGAGGAGTCACAGCATTTTAAAGCCCATTCTAAACAGGAAATAAGTATGATGGGGAAGACATAGGAATAAAAGTTACCTAGGTAAAAGTAAATTCAAAATAAAATGCAGTTTTATTAGCTATAGTCTCTGGAAAGCAATTCATAGAGCACTAACAAAAACAACTCCATCATTTCAGTGTTTCGCTGAGGTCACAGAAAGCATATAAGATTTGATGAGCTCTTCTCTTGGGGTTGGCAGAATAGACTACTATTATTAGGCTTTCTAATTTAAATCATTTAACATAATCTGAATTACCATTTGAGATTTAGGTGTTAATATAGTTAAATTTATATAGAACTTTGCCATTCTATACATCACATTCTTTAAAATAACTCTAAACTTAGTATCATTACATCCTATTTTATAGGCAGTGGTATGGCATGCCTAGGATCAGACAATTGGTGACAGAGCTGTCCTAAATCAAATAAATGCTTTATTTACTTCACCAGCAGTTCCAAATGCTACTTCCAAAGCTTCCTGTAATAAGCACCTGGGGAGTTCTGGAAAAAATATCAGTGCCCCAGCTCCATCCTAGAAAAATTAAATTCTCTGAGGGTGGGGTCTAAGAATTAATATTTTCCAGAAATTCCTTGGGAGACACACATGCATAGCCAAGGTGGAATCCACAGCTCTAATCCGAATGCCTTTCTTTATCATAGCTACTATTGCAGCAACAATTATTTCATTAAATTTACATCATCTGTAATAGGCAAATAAGCTAAAAGCAAAAATAGGCATTGCCATTTATTATCTCCCACTCTCCTCCAGCCAGTCTTAGAATATGTTTTTGGAACCAAATAAACAATGAAAACATGGGGATGTTTACTACTAATAACTAAAAGAAACCTTCATGTAGCAAGCAAAAAGCAGGTTCTAACTAGTGGCCTTCACTGAGTATACTAGTTTCACTATTCTTCTTCTTAAGCCAGTTATTGGCACTGGCATTTGCCTTTGACGCGCACTAACAAGACAGGACCCATGCTGACTGAGGTGATGAGTGGAGAGGCAGTGCTGCCCAAACGTACACAAACATTTCTTTTCTATGTCAGTGTCTAACTCTGGACTGCCATTCAAAATGGCACTATCATTATTTTTATGGCCATTCAGAGCTTGGGAAGCAGGTGTTGCTTTTACTCTTCAGCTTCTCGATCTTAGTTCCCAAGTAGGACTGGCTCACAAAGAGAATGTGTTAGAGAGTGGCATTAAATCTAAAGATGACACCTTTATTCAGTGACAAAGGAGTTACTTAGTTATTCAGAATCCAAATTGTTAAATAGTCTCAGGTTACTGAATTAAGCTAACAAAGTATATTTTGATCAGCATTGTGAGAGGCTGAGGCAGGAAGATCATAAGCTCAAGCTTTGGGAGATCCTGCCTCAAAATAAAACTAACTAACTAACTAACTAACTAACTAACTAAATAAATAAAAGTGGGCTAGGAATGTAGCCCAGTGAGAAGGCCCTAGTTTTAATTCTTAGTACCAGAAAAAAAAAAAGAAAAAATCTTTCCACAAAGACAGTCAATCTTCTAAACCTGAGCATTTAGTTCTGAGAAAAATAAACAAGCTAAAATAAGTAAATAAATAAGAAAACCTGTTTCTCTGCATACACATTAGTAATTTTGCAACTCTGCTACATTAGGGGATACACCGTCAAACACCAGAACATCTAGGAATAAAGGGTATCTGAAAAAGTGCTGTCGCTGATCATTGTTAACACCAGTAAACCTAGGATGCTTTGGCATCAAGACACTCAAAAAGTAAAATGTTTAGAAAAATAATATATTTCTGTTATTTATTTGCACTGTTATGTTTTTAAATAACCATTTGGGGTAAGAACTGGGACTATATGCCTAATTACTAAGATCAACTTCTAAGGAGAAAAACAGGATAGATCAGCTGCCCTGGTCACTGAAATTAGAGAATGCCAAACTCAAAAGAGTTTATACATTTTTCTGTACGTTCCAAGTCATTGAAAGTGTAATAAAATACTGCTTATTAAAAATCCCAAAAACTACTCTTGTGATTACTTGGAACTCCTACAAACATGGAGACTAAATACTCAAGTCCTCTGCCATCTGAGCCATCATGAGCCACATCTTAGTTTTCACCTTTTTCTGGACTGCATTTAGTATTGACCCTGTTTTACTTCCATTTTCCCACACTCCATTCTATTTTTCGGCAGTATCTCTAAAAAATAACAATTGTATAACCAAGGTGTTATAGAAAATCTGATATCGGGTCTAAGAGCGTGGAAGAATATAACCATCCAAAATTCTGGCATGACAGAAAGACCATTTACAGATCTTCTATTGGCTCATTTAGTATCAGTTACATATCTACAGTCCTTGGCATATTTCCATAATTCAGTGGCGTGCTCAGTGGCACCGACCACAGATACATAGTTTTCTACAGATACATTCAGGAAAGAACGGAAAGTGTGAAGCAACTGATGCAAGACATACAATTCAGTGGTAACGATAATGAAAGTAAGCAATTCCCCTCCAAGGAAAGACCATCTATGCATGGTTCATTAATTAGTTGAAGACCTTATATCAGCATATAATGCCTTTAGCAGGTATTTAGCATGCAAATAAGCACTAGCCCACTGGCCCTCGTTTTAAAAGAAATGACATTCCACTTAAAAAGCATGCTGGAGGCAAGCGTATTTTAATAAAAATAAAAAACAATTCTCAAAACACTGTTAATACTTGCTTTGTGTTATTTTCCTTTGGCGTCTTGTCGACTGGATTTAAGAGTTGATGCTATTATTCATCTTCAACGTTGAGGACAGTGCAATGAATTCTTTGAGTAATAGTTATAAAAGAGCATATTGCTTCTGAGGAAGACCTGCGGGCTTTCTGTTAGGAAGCCTGTGAAACATTTCTTTGTGGTGCACAGAGCTAGGACTTTACACAACAGTATGTTGTACCAAGCCTAGAAAGTCACTGGAAAATTTAATAAATTTGGAACTCCGGTAACAACTCTGCATCTCAGAATTAGTGGTCACCGTTACATTTTTCGGAATAGACTGTAAGACTCAGAAATTAAACCTAGGAGCTCAGCGATTTGACTCAGCCAGACCTGATTTCTCACCCAGCCCTCTACTCCTAATGCGGATAGGCAGGAACCTCTTCTCCACATTGCTTCTCAGGGATCCAGGCTGAGGCAGACTCTGTAGCTCTGGAGCACATCCCCTCCTATGGCACGAAAAGATGGGAGCCGGGGCGTCACCACCAGCTCTTGAGTGCTGTGCCCTGGAAATGAGAGCTGTTAGCTCAGCTCTGAGCTCACTGGCCTCGGTATTCCTCATCTGAAGTACCTCACGGGAAGGGATGGAGAGCCAGGGTGGAACATATGGAGACCGTCATCAGAGGGCTGTAAAAGATTTTACCCAGACCTTTGTGTCCTGCTTTAATACAACAAACTTTACCGAAGTTTCAGGTCACCAACATATTTTTTCAGAAGAAAAATAAGAAAAACATGTAGACGCATTCAAAAGAGTGATGTAAAAAAAAAAAAATAGTAATGTAACAAAATGATTGAGCATGGGAGCATGATTCACTAACAATTCTCATATGATATTTAAAATGTCATCTGTATTGAATCCTACCGAAGTACTCTTAGATCTAAATTTTAAATTGTTTTTCAAGATTATTTCTCAATCTTTTTTTTTTTCTATTTTCTTTCCTAAGGAGCTCTTCTAGACATTTGTTATACTAAATGCCCCCCTCATGAAATGCTAACACCACGGATATATGAGATATCTGTTTATGTAGTCTTTGCATACTGAGACTTATCCATTAAAACTGTAAGTTTTACTTTGTCTCCCCCAAAGCCAATTTTCCTTTTCTTGGAGGTGATATCACACCTCCCTTTGAAATTATGATCTAAATAAAAAGGTATAAAACTGACATACATACAGTCTATGTAGCATATGTATGCACTTTGGATATTCCCAACATATTTTTACATACATAGTTTTTTTCATGAGCCCCACCCCAATTTTCCCTATTGCTCTCCCAATACCAAGAAGGTAGTATGATCTAGTGATCACAAATAAGTTCTGCAGTGAAACAGCATATTTTCAAATCCTACCACTTATTTCTTTCAAATCCTCCTCCTGCTTTGGGAGATATCTGATACTGGACAGGTAATCTAGACCCTCAAGGCCTCAGAATTTTTCTTTTCAAATCTATAAATAAATTTGTGCGGAATCTATCATACAGGATGTGGTTGCTTTTCCATACTGCCTGGAGCATAGTTCGTAGTAGATATTTTCATCATCATTGATGCTGATCTACATATGCTTTTGTGGGCCTATATGACACTCATAAATCTCAATATTTTAGGGGAAAGTCAAGGAACTGAGGCAAAGACTTCTCTGCACATGCTTCTTCCTGCATTGTCTTGGGCCTTACGTCTAATTCTCTGGCAGGTAGTAATGCCTTCCAGGCATTTGGATTCCAGGTGGTCATGGGCTGCCAATATTAGGTTTTAAGAAGGAACCGGAATAATCCCTTTAGTTTGGGAAGGGCCTAAATCTCTATGAAAGAGATAGCCTTCCTTGTAGTTGACACAAATGCCCTAAAAGTATGGAGTATGAGGGTTGGGACATGCACAGATGAAACAATGCTCCACCATCCCAGAAGAAGTAATAGCTGATAGAGATATAAATTATGATCTCTGATGTGGTTTCTCTAAATCTGTTCCCAGGACCCTCTGTGAGAAAGAGTAGGAAAAACTCTAATTGGATTTGGAGTTAAAAATTCTGAATCTGTATTTTAGAAGTCTTGTTTAATAACTAGGGAAATTTGAACCAGTCACTTAATCTCATTGAATTTTCATTTCCTTATCTATACAATGGAGATTAATATTGTCTCTTATTGAAAGATTCTGTTGAATTCAAATGAGTTAATGTTGCTATACTGATAAAAACATTTGATAGAGACTAAAGCTTGACATAAATTTAAATCATTATTATGATCCCTACCTACTTTCACTCATATTTTAATCCGTGAAATTTTCTAATTACTCTGGAGGAACACATATGATTTTTTGATTTATTTTTACTATTTCTGAGATCTTGAAAATAAATACATCTGCCATTTTCTCCCCGCTATTTGCCAAATATCTTCAACAATAGATGGGTATGAAGGGCCAGAAATTCATTTGCATTTGTTTGCCTTTTCTTTTTAGTTCATGCAGTGAAAATATCCACACTTTAGACCCATTTCCAGATGTCTTTGCAAATAAGATGATAGAAAATATGAACTGAGTATCTTGGAAGATGTCATGGGGCATCTATGATTCTGCTTTGTACAGATACTAAAGATCATCAAATGCCGTGAGTTCATGAAGCCTGTACAGTAAATGGCAAGAGTGTCACGTTCAGATCATTTACCTGAAAAGTTTTGTTCCTCCTTGACCATCTCCAGTCACCTCAACATGCAAATACGTAGGAGGCATGAGAAATTATTCTAATTGGGACTCTTACAAAAAATCTCTTGGAATAGGCTTTAGATTTAAAAAGGGATAGTGGTCACACTCATATGTTCTATCCCACATGAAAAATAATAAGCCCCTAAATTTGTGCTGACCACAAATTTAGGAACCAGATTATGAAGCCTGTAGAGTTAGAATGGGACTCTCACTGGCAGAGGAGCAACAATTTCCAATTCTCTGCCCATGCTACCCATGATTCTTTCTTTTTTATTAACAAGGAAACTCGAGCTGCCTTGAATGAATATTAAATAATGAATGCAGTTCAGCATATCATGCGTATATTAAAATATGGAATGTCCGGCTTTAAAAATAATGTCCTATTTTATCAAGGATCTTACCACCTGCTCTTGCTCTGAAATCTTTTTCCTCTGCAAGGCTCCTACCCTTTCCATTTTATCTCTTCATCAGGACAGATGCCCAGGGCATGGGTCAATCATGATTTCCTATAGTATTTCTTTCACTTAGAAAGAAATCCGTGAAATAAGTAGAGAAGTACTGGTGCAGAGTGGCAGAACACCGAGGCTTGGACATTAAGTGCATATCCATTTAATGACTTACCCTGAATTAATAAGATAGTGCCTTGTTTCTGAGACCAATGATCAAGTGACTGTAACAGATACTCTTTACAAAATTGATACTTTGCTGGGAGACAAACCAAGTTTAGTAATGTAATTAAACAGAAATTAAATTGGAGAAAATGCATAATCATATTCTTATTAATATGTTAACTTTGTAAAGATTATTTGCGTTTTACAATCATTGAGCAAGATAACTAGGGCAAGTTAATTAGATTTCAAGTGAATTGCCACGATGTTAATTCATATTTTATAAGAATGGTAATTAAAATCCAACATGTTATAGTGACAGTATGGTATTTTATTATAACCCATACTAACATTTCAGTCTAAGTAATTTTAAAACATCAGCTTAATGGATTAGTAAAAGTATAATAGTGTAACTGGGCATTTATTGTTAATAGAATCCAGATTATGAAGTGAATTTTTATTACTCTTAAAGTCATTCACAGAACAATTTTAATGATAAAATACTTACACTCTATCAAGGTTCTTTTGTATTCACTTTGTGTTGCAAATGACTTTCTGTATATGTATTTAAATAAATAGAGTTTTAATATCCATTTCTGTAACTTATTTATATAAGAAAATATGATTAGCACGATCTTTGGATTGAAATGCCAAGCAGCAATGGGTAATATAAAATGTCACAAGTTTTAAGGACTGGATTTGTTTAGATCAACATACCACTTTGGCAAGCATTTTCCAAGTTTGAACAAGGGCAAGGAAAAAAGGGCTGATTCTGCTTCCTTCATGGAGCAGTAATTATAAGCAGGATGATGATAGAAAGGCCTGGCACAAGGTGTACAATCAAATTGGCAGCTTAAATGTTCTCTTGGTCATCCACTGCTTAGAGATGTGAGACCTCATTGCCTGGTGACTCACAGTCTCCAGTGTGGGGCTAGTGTGTACCCACCGAAAAATGTGGGGTAGAGCTAGGGAAAAGCAGCATCAGTAAGCTGTAAGAAGAGCACCTTGAGATAGTAACTCCCTCCTGGAATCCTCTGCTTAATGTGTCTATGGAAAGTGTCCTCTCCTCTCTCAGTGTTTGAGAACAATGAAGAGATGTTAGTTTGACAAAGGGAAGAATCTCAATCATGTTTCCAGTAACATTAACAGGAACATATTAACACTTCAACTTTCCAAAAGAGGAAATTAGTGCAGACAAGTGATGTACATTGCCTAATATTTCCAGTGACCCAATGACAGATGCTGTTCATTTTCCTTGACATCAATGCTGACGTCACTCACTCTCAAGTACTGCTTTTAGCACAAGCTTCAACTATTCATTCACGTCTTCTATGGCTTTTTAGGCTTTCTTTACTATTCAATTAGAGTTAGATCCCTGTGGTGGATGCTATGACTCACTACTCCTGTCGTTCTCCAGGAATGAAGGGTTTAATCTCCCCACAGCTGGAGTTGCAGTTTACAGCCTCTTCTAGGTACTGCCTTGAGTCCCCAATCTGCTTTCTCCAGAGTCACGGCTCCTCTCTGAGACAGCACGCAGTACCGGCAGTCAAAAGCCACCGGTCCAGTGGTCCCAACCCCAAGTTAGGAAAGCTTTGAAGGGTTATCCTAGATTCACAGTTTCCCGAAGAGTCTTTTGTGACTTCCACGGAGACTATATCCAGCTCCACTTCTCATTTTGTACTTTCTCACTTCCTTACTTTCCCTTCCAAAGACTGGATCACCAAAGCACTCCATGACAAACGTCCTGCACCCCGAACTACATCTTAGGGGATGCTTACCAGGGAAGCCAATTGCAACGAGTCTAGATTTGGATTTGTCATTACTTTTCGGAGATTGTAGAGTTAATTCTATACCAGTGCTATTTTGTATTCCCATTTTGAATAATCACTTCCTGAATGGCTAAAATAAATGAAAATAACAGTTGAATCTAGATGTTAGGGTTAATAAAAGAAATTGAATTTACAGGATTTAAGAGAGCCCTGGTCTTAGAGGGCATTAGATAAAATGAGGAAATTTTAATCACAATAGAGAAAATTAGATTCAGATCTTGAATATATTAATTAGAAATCAGGCATCTGAATTTAAGTGATTGCCTGAAAAAAGGAAGGAACATTTCCCTCTACAATCTTCAGTGTTTGATAATTAGATAAAGGTCCCAGAGGAAAGTCTATTTTTTGCCTTTCAACAATTGCAATTTCAATCTTTGGATGACTATTTGAGCAAAAGTATCAAGTTTTCTACAGGGAAAGGAGTTTGAACAAGCGAGGGAATTTGTCTTGCAAAGTACTACCAGTGCGGTACACTTACGCTCTCTACATCATGAAGTAATTCACTGAGCTTCTTAAGTGCCTCTCAGCTGAGCGCATTTGAGGACAACCAGCAGGGAACCAGAAAGGGGAAATGAAGCCCTCTTTCTTATTCATGGCATTTTTGGAAGCTTTTCATGCAGCAAATTCCTAAATATTTGAAATAGCCTGTAATAGATTGTTTGTTTGTTTGTTTTTCTTAATTTTATTTTAATGGTACATTTTAGACGTACACAGTAATAACATTCATCATAGGGAATTTGTACCTGTACCTGATATATCTTGTTACTTCTTTTTTTCCCATTCCCCTCCCCTCGCCCCCCAACCTCTCTATTTATAAAACCTTTGCTTCCTTTTTTTCTTCCATTTCTTATTTCTCTTGTCCCTCCGTTCCTTTCCCCCTCCCCCTCCATTGTTCCCTTTCCCATTTGTACACTTTCTTCCCTTTCCCAATATAATACATCTCAGTCTTTATTTACCCTTTCAGTTTCTCACACTAGAGAAACAATGCAGTATTTAAATATGTGTGTCCAGGATCGTTTTTGCTATTCTTGGTCTTTTCTGGTTCCAGATGAAATTCATGATTGTCCTTTCTAATTCTTTGAAGTATGTTAGTGATATCTTGATTGGAATTGCATTAAATCTGTATAGTAGTTTAGGAAGTATAGCCATTTCCACTATGTTGGTTCTTCCTACCCAGGAACATGGGATGTCTTTCCATTTTTTGATATCCTTTTCAATTTCCTTTTTTAGAGTGCTGTAGTTTTTGATGTAAAGATCTTTTACTTCCTTTGTTAGACAGATTCCTAAGTATTTTATTTTTTGTGTGTGCAATTGTGAAAGGTATATCCTTTGTTATTTCTTTTTCGGTGGGTGTATTGTTTGTGTATAGGAATGCTGTTGACTTTTGGGTGTTGACTTTGTATCCAGCAACGCAACTGAGTTTAGTTATTAAATCAGCAGTTTTTTGGTGGAGTTTTTTGGGTCTTCTATGTAGAGTATCATGTCAACCGCATATAACGATAGTTTAACTTCTTCCTTTCCTATTTTTATTCCTTTTATTTCTTTCTCTTATCTAATTGCTCTGGCTAATGTTTCTAGAACTATGTTGAATAACAGAGGTGACATTGGGCACCCTTGTCTTGTTCCAGATTTTAGTGTGAAAGCTTCTAGTTTCTGACCATTTAGTGTAATGTTGGCCATTCGTTTGTCATATATGGCTTTTATCAGATTTAGATATACACCGTCTATTCAAGAAATTATAAAAAAATATACATGTGTGTCCGATTTATTTCACTTAAGAATATGGTCTCAAAATGCACCCGTTTACCTAGACATATCTCAAGTTTATCATTCTTTATGGCAGAGTAGTACTTCACTGTATAAAAAAACCACATATTCTTTATCCATTCCTCAGTTGAGGGGCATTTGGGCTGTTTCCAAGATTTAGCTATTACAAACTGTGCTGCTGTAAACATGGGTATGCAAGTATCCCTGTGGTTTGATACTTTTAATTCTTTTGGGAAGATACCAAGAAGGGGAATAGCTGGGTCAAATGGAACCTCTAGAGGAAGAAAAAGATCTATACATCTAAAACTACAGTACTTTGAAAAATCAGATTGAAGAAGATATCAGAAAATGGAAAGATATACCTTGCTCTTGAGTAGGAAGAACCAATATAGTGAAAAAGGCCATACTCCCAAAATTGTTATACAGATTTAATGCAATCCCAATTAAAATACCAATAGCATACCTCACAGAATTAGAGAAAACAATCCTAAAATTCATTTGCAACCAAAAGAAACCTAGATTAGCAAAAGCAATTCTGGGCGATAAAAGTAAAGCAGGGGCCATCTCAATCTCTGATCTGAAATTATATTACAAAGCTACTGTAATGAAGTGGATACTCATAGGTTTATTTTAGCATTCAGATTCTTTCTTGGTAGTTCTATAACTATGAGTTCTTAGCCCTCCCCATGCAGCCTCATTAAACACAATGTCTATGTTGTATAGACTGTAGATGTAAACATTTCTCCTATTTTTTACCTCAAAGTGTGAGATTCAGAACATTTATATGATTAATGTGTCATATCTACCTGGTCCCATTAAATTATGGCATTCTTTTATTTCTTCCCCGAGGTAGTATTTATTAAGGTTCAGAAATGGAGGGTTTGCTTGGCCTGTAAGTAAATGAGACGTCGCCTTTATAACCTCTTGTCCATGAGAATGTCTCTGTGACATCAAATTACTTGTTTATTCACTTGTTTCACTTAAATAATGGTATTAAATTATGACTTCAAACAACAAATTATTGAAGATTACCTTTGAAATGAGGATATTCTATTGCAGAACCTAGTAAGTTTCTTTCTCCTCTCTTCCCCTTTGTCCTTTCTAATGTCATTTTCTTGTTTCCACATATTCTTTCAGTCTATTGTCATCACCGATAGGTACTTGGAATGCAAAGTTTCCTCTATTCATTTATTCCAAAAATATTTAATAAATATCCATTGCTGAAAATTTTGGAATACATTTGTTAGTCAAACAGACATTTCTTTGTGAATTTTATTATTAGTACACATTTGCAGTACATAATGAATAATTGTGGGTAGATACATATGCAAAACACATTTTAATTCTTTTTACATCCCTTTTCCCTTACCTCCTCCCATCTCTTGGTCCCCTTTCAATTTGCAAAAGATCTATCACCTTGTTTCCTATTGTCTATCTTTTATTTTGTTGTTTAATTTATTTATACTTTAAATTTCTCATGTAAGAGAAACTATGGAATATTTAAGCTTGCACATCTGATTTATTTCACTTAACATTATGTATTTTATCTTCCTGCAAATGATTCAAATTTATCCTTTTTTTACACTGAAAGAACTTGATATCAAACGTGATCCCTGATCTCAGCAAAGTCAGGATGGAGTAGGAGATTCTGACACACAATAGCCATGTATCAAATGTATAATATATATTAGCTGCTACGTAAAAATGACTTGGAAAACTTCCCAATTTGCGAACTGCCTTTGGAATTCAGGAAACTATGAAAAACAGAGAGGGAAATCTGGGCACAACTAATCTGTAAACAAACAAGCAAAAAAAAAAACAAGAGAAAACACACACATACACACAAAATAACAATCAGCTTTGCAGAGAGATATTGTAGCTTAAGTGTGCAAACCTAGAACTACGGCTGTAAGGGGCACTGAGGTGTATGGTGTATAAAGCGGAAGCATGAGAAAAGGGTAGCATATTAGCAAAAAGATGACTCAAGACTTTGCACACTTCACTGAAAAGTCTGGTGAATGAAATTATATCAGACAAAACAAACAGACTACCAAAGATATAGAATATGTTTCCATATCATATAGAGTAATTACCAATCACTACCAAAAAGGTATGTTTTAATGTAGCAAATGTAGATGCTGATGTGTTCTCTAATATGAGCAGCTGGGTTATGTGTCATTATCAGGTCTAAGTGTTAAAAAAATATATTCTTCTCCATTGACTCTCATCTATTGATGAAAGAATGTTGGAAGCTACATGTAGAAGACGGCAGCACCATCAGCAGCCAGGCTCTTGACTGGGAGTCTGACACCCCCAGCCCCACCCCCACCCCCACTAACCAAGAACACGTATATTGGTTGGATACACAAGTGAGAAATTAAGTTGAATTCTGTTGTGCTATTTATGATTCTAAAGTTCCTTTGTCACTGTGACTAGCTAACTTTACCTCGATTAACTCAAGAAACTATTAAAGGTTTTGTAATAGGCATATGTGTTTGATCCGATGTATACTTTCTCCTTTTTTTATTTTTTTCCCCTCAGATATACATTTTTTAAAGCATGAAGCTACAGTAGTGTAGGCAGGCAGATCTTGGTGTTGGGGGAGGATTTAACAAGCCACTAAAAACACAGAACCTTTATCAGGACTTCTACAGCAGAAAAAGAGGTGACAGCTTTGGATGTAGTTTGGCTGGTTTATCCTGCAAGAATTGCTCTCAAGCTCAGTTGTGTAGGGCTAAAGCCCAGATGGCTCTCAGATTGTAAAATATAAAAAGCAAATTTTAAAAATCAGTACAAAAATATCCAGTTAATGAAATTATGGCGTAGTAAGCATTCACATTAAATTTGGAGCACCCCAAATTTAACAATTAGAGGTAACAGTGTTCAAGACCACCACACTAAAACATTTGAAATTAAAGAATATGTTTTGGTTGGGGGGGTGCTGGGGTTTTTTTGGTTCTGGGGATCGAACTCAGGGCCTTGTGCTTGCAAGGCATGCACTCTAACCACTGAGCTAAATCCCCAACCCCAAAAGAATCTATTTAAAGGGAAATCACATCCTACCATAAGAAGATACATCTTTGGCTTAACTCTTCTTCATAGAAAATGGTTCTTTTTTCATACGGATGTTAGCCATAGAGACAGGACCAGCAACAATATATTTCAGGCAAGCGTGCCTAGAGACTTACAAATGCATGGAGAGTAAGCCTGATGAGAGAAATCCCCTCCACCAGGGTGCAGAAGGCCAGATGATGAATCCTCGTGGAGGTAACATTACAAAGTGGAGTCTGGAAGGAGAAAAGAAGTCATGGAAATAGAGTTGTTATAGAATGAACGATTGTGGTAATTAAGGTTATGGGTACAGAAGGGTTTAGTTATTGCAATGCAAATAAATCAAGTACAAGTTTTAAGCAATGAAACAGTGTGCCTCTTAGAGTTTGTCTAGTTCTTGCCTTTTTTTTTTTGTTTCAATAAACCTGAATTCTCTAGTCAGAAAGTATCTTATTCTTGGAGGATATACAGAGAAAGGTAATTGCTAAAATATGAAAAGAAGGTTTTACATACTCTCAGCTACATTAGATCAGTTTTGAATTAAAGCAACAAAAAAGACATCACTCATATTTCTCAATCAGTACTTAGTGTATCATTACCAACCTTGGCAGGGATAAATGACATGTTTGTAGCTGATGCTAATGAAGATGACATTTTAAATTCAGATTGACAAAACTCAGAGCTTCTATTTGTAAAAGAATCTCCAAATGTGACACAATCTCTGAGCAATGTTTCAGTCATTAAGCCAGAATGGAGTTTGGTTAAAAATGCCTTATATAAATTGATTATAATTCTATTTTCACAATCCACATTTTTATATAATGAAGTTTTTTGTTTGAGATTTTTAAAAAATTCTTATGTATTAGTGTTTTGTTTTTGGTGCCAAGAATCGAACTCAGGGCCTTATGCTTGCTAGGCAAAAACTCTAACCACTGAGCTAAGTCCACAGCCCCTTGTTTTTGTTTATTGGAGGTGGGAGTGTTTGTCTGTTTTAAAACCATTCTGTTCTACTTCTATTAGAAATCTGGTAATGGAAAATATAGTATAAGGAAATTGTTTCAAAATTTGAATTTTCAATTTTTCTATATGACTGTAGACAAATTTTTATTTAAACTAAAAAGAAAATTTGGTTGTGATCTATCTATATATATGATGTGTTTAGTCTGCAAAGCTTCAAAGTTCTAGAACAATATAAGAAAATCAAAATATTTTCAAATATATTTGTGTCTTTTTATATCTTCAATTTTCCTTTACACACTAATAAACTTGTTATGCTTTTTCTTGCACTGCTTTTTTCTATTTTATGTCAAAAATATTATTTGACATGATTTTAATACCTGAATAACCATTTATCACATAAATATATCATATTTTTTGATAATTTTTTTCTTTCTGAATATATGCAATGTTTCCAAATTTTTTCTACTCTGAAATACACATACACACATGCCCAGAAAAGAAGAAGAACCCGACTTGGCTAAGTCTTCTTATACTATATCTATATCTGCACATATTATTTTCTTGCCAATGATTCCTAGAAGTGAAATTAGTACAAGAAAGTGCACAAACCCTTTTGAAAGCTCTTGATACATATTGCTAAATTGTCCTGCAGGTCGCCTGCAGCAAATTACACTCTCATCAGTGCTATTCTTAACATGGCCTGGCAGCTCTGATTATCATTAGTGTTTCTAACCTGTGGCAATTTGTTAGATGAAAAGTAGAATATCATTGTAGATTTCATGTTTTTTCCTTTTTTTGTCTATAGCAGGAATGGATTTTTTTGTTAGCTAGCCATTGATATTCTTTTATCTTTCAGTAGACTTTCTACACCTTTATAGTTTTTATGATACCGATATATAGAAGTGTGCTTTTAAAGATACATAGTCTGATTTTTAAATTTTATTGTTCTTTACCTTTTCATTATTCTGCAAATATAAACTCTTCACTTATTCTTAAAAATCTATATTCAGGACCTGCAAATAATTGTACTTTCTTCTAGTTATTTTCACTCATTTTTAGTATTAATTTTTTAATTTCTAAATTTATTTCCATGTTTTGCTAATTCAGGATCAAAGTTCAAATTCAATGAAGTTGACATAAAATCAACACATATTAATTAGTTGTTTTCTATATATGAACAATAAACTTCAAAAAATGATAACAACCTCATTTACAATAACATCAAATGAAGAAAATACCTAGGAATAAATTTAATGAAAGATCAGAATAGTAAAGTCACATAATATTGATGAAAGAAGTTGAAAGATACACCATTTTCCCGGATCAGAAGAATTCATATTGTCAAAATGTCTCTACTACCCAAAGTGATCTACACATTCAATGAACCACCTATATAATTCCAATGACATTGTTTATAAAAATTTTTAAAACCCTAAATTCATATGTAACCTCAAGAGACTCAAAATAGCTAAAACAACCATAAGCTTGAAGAACAAGTCTGTGGGTATGACATTGTTTATCTTAAGCTATCCTACAAAGGTATGGTAACCAAATATGGTGCTGTCATAAACACAAATACACAAATTAATGACAAGAAGTAGAAAGCCTAGAAGTAAGCCTATATATAGCTTCAATAAAGGCACCACCAACATACAATGAGGAATGTATAGTCTTTTCAATAAGTAGCACTGAGAAAACTGGATGTTCACATGCAAAACAATATATTTGGATTCTGATCTCCTATCACACACAAAAATCAACTAAAAGTAGATTAAAGCTCTGAATGTCAGACTAAAACCATAAAACTTCTAACAGAACACATAAGGGGAAAATTCCATGACACTGATCTTAGAGATGATTTTTTTTTGGGGGGGGCTATGTCTGCAAAGCACAGGCAACAAAAGCAAAAATAAGCAAGTGGGACTTCATGGAAATAAAAAAGATTTAGCACACAAATGAACCAATGAACAATGAAAAAGCAAACTATGGAATCTATTGTGAACCATATATCTAAGGAGTTAATATCTAAGACATAAGAAACTCTTACAAATCAACAGTAAAGAAATAATAATAATGATTAAAACAATGATAACAAAGACAAATAACAAATGACCCTATTTAAAAATGGGGAAAGGGTCTGAATTTTTCAAACAATGACCTGTAAATGGTCAACATTCATATGATATGTGCTCCAGACTACCAATCATCAAGAAATGCAGATCAAAACTGTGGTGAGAGATCTCTGCACACCTCTTATTATGGTTATTATCAAAAAGAAAAAGATAAGCATCAGTGAACTTACAGAGACAATGGAATACTTCTGTATATTTGGCAGGAACATAAATTGGTGTGGCCACTATGGAAAACACTATGGAGGGGTCTCAAAAAGTAAAATATAGATCTACTGTACAATTCGGCAGTCTCACGTTTGGGTATACAGTCAAAGGAAATGAAATCAGTGTGTTGAAGGGATATCTACACTCCCACGTTATTTACAATAGCTAAGACAGAGAACTGTCCATGGACAGATACATGGAAAAACAAAAGGTAGAAGAGGACTATGACTTGATAGATCTGTTAATTAGATTCAGGAAATTATTTCACAAGGTCTATAGGAATCAAAGCATCATGTTCTACCATTTAAATATAGACATTTTGATTTTTCAGTTATATCAGTAGAAGCTCTGGATAAAACACTTTCCTGCTTACGAAAAGATGTGAACCTTTTCACTGAAATGTTGTAACGTATTTTTACACATTGAAGATTTGAGAAATTGTGTATTTAAAAACTTTAGCTTTTATTTTCTCCCTTTTTCTAATAAGTCACAAAGCATTTTATACTTCTTAATAAAAACCATTAGAATTCAAATTCCATTGAATAAAACCATAAAACGACAAGGATAAAATTATTTATTCCCTATATCTAATTGAAAAAATAGCAAGGCTGAGAATGGATGTGGTAGAAGTATTACGCCCTGTGAGGGAATAATAAAGGCAACTATGTAACTCTAATCCCAGACCATCCCTTTGGTTGGCCTGAACTCTAAATTTAGATATGTGTTTCAGTTTCCACTGGCAGTTTATCATACATGGATAAGCTTCAAACTCACCAGTTTTACTGTTCTTTAATAAGTATCACATTCTACAGTGATGTTAATTCAAAGTGTTCCCAAATATATAGTGGTCCCTACACATGCAGAATCAATTGCATATGTTCATTCTGAAAGCTAGTTGTAAAAGAATTGTTCATACTTGTTTTGGGCAAGATTTCTGTTATTATGGGGTTAAAAGAGTACTGTATTCAAACAGTACATTTGAAATAATAGTAGCACAGTGAACAAACATGAATTACTTCAATTCTGTAACTTAATGTGACCATCTGGAGTTTTTATTGATGCTTAAGATCTTAATCAGTGAAAAAAGATGAGGTATAATACTTGAGTTTACTAGACGTAGATTTTGGTTCCTACATAAACATTTTTGCTAAATAATACATTTGGGTTGACTACTTAAATTCTTTACTGGTGGGACTCAAACCCAGGACATTATGTATGCCAGGCAAGTATTCTGCCACTGAGCTGCGTCCTCAGCCCTAACTTGAGTTTTCACTTACTCTGGTTGGAGCAGCAGAGTTGACCTTTTGGTTCCCCTACACCAGTAGGTCATTGGCTCAGGCTGGGAGTGAGCAGAGGAAAGCTCTCCAGAGAAGGAATCGGCTATGAGCAGTTAGCACCCAGCACTCTCCGCAGCTAAAGAGTGCTTTGTTGGGAAGGCACTGTAGTTAACATCAAAAATATTATCTCCTTGTGCCCCAAATAATCCACTTCCTGGAACCTGGAAATTTTATCTAATTTGGAAATTTGTAAAAATCATCTTTGTAGATGAGATTAATGATCTCAAAATAAGGAGAGTAGTTTAAGTCATTCAAGGTGGCCCTTAATGCAATCAGATAAATCCTTATGAGGAGGAGGCAGAAGACTATGTACAAGAGACATAAGAGAGATGGGAAAGTGAGGTGACTACAGAGATGGATTGGAATGATGTAGAGTATGCTATAAGCTGTTAGCCTAAATGGCTCTTAGAGTTTGTTAATGAACTTAATTTACCTCTAGACCCACTACAAGTTTACATTCTATAGTGATGGCAAACCTTTTAGAGACCAGTCCCCACACTGCAACCCAAAAACCCAACTTATTGCAAAGCACCTACACTGTGATTAAACCTGAATACTGAGGTTTTAGTTTAGAAAAAACAATTCCTACATTAACATCTCTTGTCGTAAAAGAAAAACAAATAACACCCACACCAAAGGTTCACCACTGTCTAGGACTATAGCGATTAAACTCTTGAATGGTTCTTATTTGCTAACAACTTCTGACCAGCAGCAAATATGTGTACATTTAATAGTGTACTGATACCTGTGTGTGTGTGATGTGTCTTGTGTGATTAAAGACTGCCTTATAATAGGGAAATATAATTAATTTATTGAGCAGCTGATAAGGGAAAGTGTTATTTTTTAAAGCTATATAAATATATGTATATGTGTACATATGTGTGCGTGTGTGTGTATGTATGAAATAGTTTTCAGTTTAAAAATTTCTAACTACACTATATTACTGTGTTTTAACAAGTTTGGAAAGTAAATATATCCCTGATATATTCTCAATCTCGTACGAGTTATAACTTCTCCCAGTGACTTGAAACTAGTAAATACAAGTGCTGCGGTTCAGCTCCAGAGAGGCCCAGTTCTCTTCTCAACTTCCTACAGTTTTCTTGAGAAGCTCTGGGACCTTCAATGACAGGAAAGTCGGAAAGCCGTGAGTTATTCAGGAGCAGTTTTATAGCGAACTGGAGGACGACAACGAGAGGAGTGGGTAGGAAGATATTTGTATGAGGAAGCTTTGGAGTACATATTTTGGAGGTCTGTCATGGTCCTAAAACATAAGCAGTGTTTCCAGATGGTTTGTACAAGACTCCATAGATGTGAAAGAAAGGAAAGTTTAACTAGAGGCAATCTTGTTGCTGCACGGAGGATACCTAAAAAGCAGTCCCACACCAGAAGCTCAATGACCTGCCAGAGGCAGAAGTCTGCCTTTCCTTGTCCCAAATCCCATACAACTCTCTGGGTTACAAAACATTTGTCTTTTATCCTACTTAGCATTCCATTGTCACTTTCATATTTAATCACCCTCCTCTTCCACTTTGGGCTTATACAATTTTGAAATAGAACTAAGAAGTTATTGTATACTCTTCTTTCCATTTGACAATGAATCCTTGCATATCTGTCCATGCATCCTTTTCTGATCTCAATTGAATTTCGTTTCTTTCTTATTGCTTGGAATTTTGGAAAGATTTTATGGTGGTAACTTTCTATTTGTGTCTTGGTACCAGGTGGGCTATTTGATGCATTCTAGAACCCCTAAAGAGTTTGGGATGATTAGCAAAAAATAAGAAACATAATAAAGTAACAATCTTTATAAATCTGCTGAGTTTGTTCTGCTTACTAATTTGCCATCTGATATCTCAGTTGTGATTAAATTGACACTTTAATAAACTAGTAGAATTTGGTTCCAAAAGAAAGGTTTGTGTTTGATATCATGTATTAAAGGACTATGGGACCTTAGTCACTGTGCAAATTAGAAACTACAGACACTTGTTTGATGAATGTTGCATCTACTCTATTCTAGGGCAGCTCTTGCAAGGTAGGCCACATTCTAGGATGTTGTTACATAAATCATCATATTACATGCATGGTTAGAGACTCCTGTGGTTAAGATGTGTCCCCCAAAGACCCATGTGTTTAAGGCTTAGTCCCCAGCTGGGAATGTTAAGGGGAGGCGGTGGAGCCTTTAAACAGATAGGGCTTAGCTGGAAGCATGCCCTGGGCAGAGGCATTAGGATGTTAGCCCTTCCTCTTCCTCTCATTAGTCATCATGAAGCTCATAGCTGACCTACACCATCAGCTCTACACTATGGTGTGTTGGCTCCTCACAATCCCCAAAACGATGGGACCAACCGATTATAGAGGACAGAAAACCCTAAAATTGCAAGCTAAAACAAACCTTTCCTTTTCATAAATTGATTACCTCAGTAAAGAAAATCTTGCTAACACAGATAGCTTAGAGAAAATAATTCCCTTGTCAACAATTCGGAGGGGAATAATAACAGCCAATACGTTTCTCGAGCTGCATCATGGATAGCTAATCCTTTGGTTTGCCTAGGCCACACTGAAAAGAGGAACGATTGGGGGATGCATATAAAATAACATAATATAGTTAGTATATATGAGTGACAAAACTTCTTGTCTTATATTTTTAATAAACATTAAAGTGAAATAACGCAAGCCCAAGTTTAATAATTAAATAAGAAAACTTAACATGTCTTCTTAGCAATAATAAATCGCCGTCTTCACAGGTGCACAAACATGTGGATAGGTTGAAATACTATTATTGGTATCGCTGCATTTCATTCTCCAAGTTGCACCAGCACATGTAACATCTAATATCTCTGGGTTATTCAATCGATTGTGTGTGGCAGGCCCAGGAGGAGGAGTCAGCGCTCCTCTGCACTGTGCCCTCCCCTACATAATAGTCTGTTGTTACCTACGCAATTCACACTCCATACAACTGAGTTGTAAACAATATTGCTAAAAATCATACAATAATGTTAAAAGTTTATGATTTATCGGGGCCACATTACAAACTGACCAGGGCCATATATGTCTCATAAGTCTGCAGGTCAGACCTGTCTGGTCTTAATCATTCATAGTACATTTTTTTGTTTATATTATCACACTAAACTTTCTATATAATACTATGAGTTGGTTATTAATTTTCATCTTCATTTTAATCTTATGTTTAGAAAGTATAAGTTATTCAGAATTTATATTTAGAAAATGGTATATCTAGTGCTAAAATATAGACCTTTTGTTTTATATCTTGTTCTTTCCAATCCTAGAAAATTCTGTATTTAAATTTAGGTACAACTTTTTTTTTTTGTTTTGCTAAATGGAGGAGAAATAGAAATTTTAAAATAATAGTGAGTAGGCAATGTAGAAAAAATATACTTCCTATAGTGAATGAACTTAGTCTATCCTTGGAAGTTCTTAGTTTATTCACATTTTGCCTGAGCATCTACTATCTGGGTCTGAGATTCGCTCTGAAAGATCTGATTTAAGATTTAAAAAAACTCTAGGCCATAGTAGAATCAGAATAGGAGATAGGTTAATTAGATATTTTAAAGGTAAAGATTGGAGATAGACAGTTGAGAGGTTTGTAGACACCAGCAAAAACAGCTTCACCCATTACAAGACAAAAAGCAGTCAGAATTCAGTCTCATTGCTGGGGAAAAATTCAAGGAATGTTTTCATGGGAGGAAATATAATTTTCTGCTTATAAATTAAGTATAAGGACAAAAAAGAAAGAATCAAACATATGAATTTATTGAAATCTAAATAGTGTATATGTACAAATTCATTTAGCCCTCATTAGTATCTTGGAATGTACCATAGAGTATGATTTTATTCACATATTAGATGTGAGGAAGCTGAGGCAAAGTTCCTGGAAGTCATGCAAAGCTAAAGTAAAACTCAGGCTGGCCTGAGGATTTAGCTCAGTGGGTAAAGTGTTTGCCTTGCAAGCACAAGGCCCTGAGTTTGATCCCCAGCACCAAAAAAAAAAAAAAAAAAAAAAAAAAAAATCTCAGGCTGTTCCACATTTGCTGTACAATACCATGTTTCAGTTTCTAGTTTGGGTTACTAGATAATTGAGGCTAGATTAACTCAATAAAGAGTACATGAAGGTAAAGATGTGCAGGGATGATTGATTATTGATCATTTCACCATGGAATATTCCATGTGTGCTATGTCCAGAATCAATCCAAGGGTAGATACTGATGACTTAGTTAGAAATATAAATC
The DNA here is from genome assembly GCA_004026905.1 of Hystrix cristata. Lineage (NCBI taxonomy): Eukaryota > Metazoa > Chordata > Mammalia > Rodentia > Hystricidae > Hystrix > Hystrix cristata. Next base: position 27,882 of record PVJO010010382.1, read on the forward strand.
TGTATCTCGAAATAGCAGTTATTTGAACAGAGTTGAATATTAATTTAACAGCTCTTGAAGGTACAGGTGGGGCCAAAGAAATAAAATAATTGTTACAAAAGACACAGCCTGGCCTGTGTTCATTATCTCCATGGGAATATAGAAAACAACCAGGGAGAAGCTTAGCTTGATCATGCACTTAACAAAGTGTGGAGATGGCGGAATGTACTGCTGAAGCAGTGTGGCTCTTAGCCAGATTTCTTTTCTTTCATCATTGATTTTACTGTAATTTATTTGAACTCCTCTTAACAACTTCTTTTCAAATTTTATTTAAAAATAAAGCACAGAGCTTTCGTACAGTGTAGGGACAGGGGTCCCCATAGGTAGGGAAAAGATAGGGTAAAGGCCTTGTTAGACGTTATTAAAAATTAATAGACAATTTTGACCTCTATAACCAGACTCTGAAAGCCAGACAGCTATAATCAAATAGTTAGAAATATAAAGGCAGCTACATCCCAACAGTTAAAGAGACAAAGGCAAAGAGACTAGTTCCAGGAAAGCCCCAGGTAATCTGATTAACATAAAGAACTCTTACATCTGCATTACCTGGCCCTAAGGCACCCGCCCATAAGCTTGCCCTCTGCCAAAAGACAAAGGTCACAGGGCTGAGGGAAATCAAGGCAGAGGTGACAGACAAGCCCAAGAGCCAATCAGATTCCCAGGGCCGACCCAAGGGAAAAACCTCAATAAAAAGGGCTACAAAGAAGGGCCCACGAGTATTTCACTTTGGAATGCTCCTTACTCCTTGAGTAGCTGTCTGTCATCTCCTTTCCCCTTTTTTTTCACCATTTTAAAATAAATTGTCTTCTCAGTTTAAACTCGGTTTCTTTAATTCTTTACTGTAGCTGGGTTTACGATCGCCAGGAAGTACATTTTCTAACAGGACAGCAACTCACAGTCCACCTCCAGATGTAACAACATGACTGAGGCAGGACTGGAATATCCTAAACTATAGTCTAGTTTAAGGCTTAGATATATTTTTAGATGACCTTAAGAACACATTTATTTATAAACTGAGAGCTAGGCAAACTCATCTTTTCTTCGTCACTGGTTTAGACAACAGTACAAATGAGTTCTTGCATTTGTGGGGTCTCAATCTTTTCTTGTGCAAAGAAAAGCATTACAATAGCACTTTCATAAAGTTTTTTGTGATGAGTTTTTAAGGGTAAGATATTTCATATGTCAATTTTGATTATTTTCTGGTGCAAAAAGATAACTTTCATATCATTATTCTTTCTGATTCCGTATATTTTTAAAACTCAAGATTATCTCTGGATTCTGTTTGTAGGCAAATCACATTTTCTTTATCATTTTTCCATCTAATGCATCTGCCTTCATAAATCATATATAAGGTCGATAAAAGCAAAGCGCACAGCCTTAGGAAAACCCAACATGTCAGGAGCTATATATAATTTGACAATTTATGAGAACAAATCTCTCTATTACATAAATAATTCTTTTGCACTTTGTTTGCTTACACACCATTATTTCTATAAGTTTGTCACAAAAAGAATGGCAATTGATGTCTCTTCTTAGCCAGCACAATGGGTAAGTGTGAGGACAATACATTCTTTCAGTCTTGCTTGCCAGGAAGGTAATATTAATCTTTTATTTTGTAAGGGTATACTTGAATTTTAGCCAAAGGCTAATGATCCACAGAAACATAAAAAGCCCTGTGAGTAATTCAGCCTTTAGCTCTTTCTGTGTACTCCAGTGATGATTTGGCCAGTTCCACTTGAGTCACTGACTTGAAATAGAAAAGTGAACTGTCTTTAGATGTTATTCAGCCCTTAATCTTCTCTCATCAACATAAGAGTGAGAGTAATAGGAAGGCTTCAGGGCATCTTTGTGGGCTCCTGCAGAGGTGGAAAAAGCCCTCTGTGTACTGAGGGTCTCACAACTTGTGTTTGGATCAGGACCTCTCATTGAGGGTTCTTGTGCCACTCACCGAGCATTCTGAAAATCATTTATAACATAAAGCGGATAGCTGTCTAATTATTTATAAAGTTATTTATAAATAATTTTAGATCACTGTCATTTATAAATGATAAAATTAAAATCATTTATTAAAAAAACTACACCATGTGTTTAGATGCGTCTTGTCAATTTGGCTTAAAACTAGAAGCTGTGTTTCCTGGAATCCCTTTCCCTATGTGGTTACAGAATAATTTTGGCCAAAGCATGAATGTGTATAAAGATTGGAAGACAGAAATTAATCTGGAGCCATTTCTCTTGAAATGAACTTGGTAGTCAGACTGTAGCACAGAAGACCAAAATTGTCCAATAAACTCTGTTTATCTTCTCTCTCCTCTCACTCGGAGTCCATCTCGTCTTCCTTGTTTCTGGTGCTGTCGATTAGCTGTTACCCCAAGCCCACCGCCAGGCACTTGATACTTATGTGCACAAAAGCCCTAGTTGTACTTAGAAGGGGCGATTACTGCAAGGCTCCCCTACATGTCCTCCTTTCACAGCCCACTTAGATGCCCAGTGGCACTTCGCTTCTAGTATTTTCTGGAAAGCACTAATTTTTTCCCACAATTCAGCGCTTCAGCTCAATATGGTGGTAGCATTGTTATTTTTCAAATTCTCTTTCTCAACCTTCTCTTCTTTGCCTTCCCCCATATTCATGGAAGCTATAATTCTCCTTCTTTGGCTGTATACCCATCTTTGGCTTTGTTTTCCTGACCACTCTGCCTGGTATACACCAGGACTCATAACATCTCTTCAATTATAACATGAAACGGTTGTGTAACTTTTTTTTTTTACAGACTCAATTATTAACCTAAAAGTGGTAAGAAATCTTTTATTTAGTTCACACAACATATTTGTGAAGTGGATGTCATTAACAGACTCATTTTACAGGCAAGAAAATATATTTTATTATTATTATTTAATTTAATATGATTCACACAGTATTTTCTGATCATAATTCAAACCCAATGTTTCATTCCAAAATATAGAGGTCTTCAGGGTCCATAGATAATTATAAATCCACAGATGTGTCTCAGAGTATTTATGAACACCTGGAAAGTGTGTGTTTGTATCGAGCATTTTTCTGAGTAGAATAGTTGCTTAGTTTTTCACGTATTCATAAAGAATCGAGTAAATTCAAACAGATTAAAATCAGTGTTTAAAGCTGCATTGCTCAATATGGTAATCACTGGCCACATGGCTGCTTATATTGTAATTAATTTAAATTTAACAAAATTGAAAATTCAGTTTCTTTGTCACATAGTCATATTTCTAGTGTTCAGTAGCCATGCACGATTAGTTGGCTACCATTCGGATAGCACAGATATAACATATTTTGATCATTGCATAAATTTCTGTTGGAGGGTGCTGCCTTAGGGGACAGTCAATGTTTTATAAAAATGAAGAGGGCATATAGCTGTTTCTGTGTTGGGAGAGCAAGGCCTCTTCCTTACTTTGCCCCACCCTTCTCAATCTCTCCCCAAAACATGAAATCTCTGTTCACATAGAGAATCAAATACATTGAACAGCTTAGTACAAGCTTTGTTTTTGCTTTACAAAGATCAGTGTTTTTGTACAGCATGATTGCATGCACAGTTGAAAAACAGATCCAATTCACCTATAGAGCCACATAAATATTTTAAAACTGTTTTATAAACTGTAAACTTTATTATAAGCTTTGGTTCCAGAGCAGGTGAAGTCTATATATCACCAAGTCCCACCACTCATGAATGTTGTTTTAGTAACCTGCTTCTTTACTCGCGCCGTATGTTACCCAGCAGATTGGATTAACAGCTCTCCAGGGGCCCCTTTTAGCTTCCAGGAGAAATACCGGTTGAACTAGAAGCAAATCTCTCTTATTCTGACTTATGTGCATAAAAGAAAAACCTAGGATTTACCAACAGCACAATAGACTACAAACAGGAAACCAATCGCTCTCTTCGGGGAAAGCAGTAAAGAGTTTATCATTCTTTCAGGCCAGAAAGGTTTGCACGGCGAACATAGACCTTTACAGCTGCAACAGACTTCTGTGCATTGAAGGAGCAGCATAATAGCATCCCCAATTAGGAACTAATTAGAGGAATAAGAGCAGTTCTAGAATTTTGGCAGCTATCCCTCCTAGACTGAAAGCAATAAAAAACACTTCAACTTCACCTGCATTCCTCACTGTCTAAAGGGGAGTAGAGTCAGTTCTTGCCTTTAGGTTCTCTAAAACTTTTCCTGTGTAGCCTTTTAAAGATACTGGTAGGTTGTCTGCTTCTCTATGATAATCCCTCAAAAAACAATACAGGGAACTGACAATATGTTCTAGTAAGCTTTTTGTTGTTGTGGTTGTTTATTTTTTGCTTTTTGTTTTTAACTAAGATGTGTATAGAATCAAAGTCTGAAATGCTTTCAACTTTCCACCTTTGAGTATGATGTTAGCTATGGACCTTTTTTTTTTTTTTAATTTTTTTATTATTTTTTACCAAGAACATGTATTGGTACATTGCATACATAATGATCATAATCAACATGGTTATTTTGTACCTGTACATGATACATCTTGGCTATGGACCTTTTTTAAATGAGTTTTATTATATCGAGGTACCTACCTTCTATCCCTAGTTTGCTGATCATTTTTACCATGAAAGGGCTTTGGATTTTGTCAAATGCTTTTCAGCCCAATTGTGAAGATGATGTGGCTTTCATTCTTCCTTATGTCAATATGGTATATTGTATTCATCGATTTCAGTGTGTTGGTACTCCCTTGAATCTCGAGGATGAATCTCCCAGTAGGTCAAGTTGTATAATCTTTTTAATGGACTGTTGAATTTAGTTTGCTGGCATATTCTTGAGAATTTTTTTCAGCAATATTTATTGGGGATATTCAATGGTATCAGTGTTGTCCTCTTCTCACAATGTAAGTTTGGAACTATTCCATTTTCTTCAATTTTTGGAGGAATTTGAGTTTGATTGACATTCATTCTTTGTATAAGTTGTGTAGAATTCACCAGTGAAATCATCTGGTCCTGGACTTTTCTTTGTTTAGAGGTTTTTGGTTGCTGATTCAATCTCCTTCTCAAATAGAGGTCTGTTCAGACTTTCTGTTTTTCATGATTTTTGGTTCGTTTAGAAGAATTTATCCATTTTTTCTAAAGCATTTGTTAATGTATAATTATGCATAGTCTCATAATCCTCTCCACCCCATCAGTTGTAATGTCTCCTTTTTTTCATTTCGGATTTTAGTTTTTGAGTCTTCTTTTTTTCTTAGTCCAAGAATTTGTCAATTGTATTGATTAAAATAACTAGTAGCTTTGTTGATTTGTCCTGTTGTTTTTCTCTTTTCTGCGTCATTTATTTCTTCTCTGATCTTTAGCCTTTCCTTCCTTTTCTTCATGTTGAGTTGGGTTTCTTCCTTTTTTAGTTTCTTAAAAATTGGATTATTGGTTTGTATTCTTTATTCTTTCCTAATGTAAGCATTTACTGCTATGAACTTCACTCTTAGTATTGCTTTTTCTGTATTGCATAAATTTTGGTATGTTGTGGTTTTCAATTTTCATTTATCCTTAAAATATTTTCGAATTTCCCTTGTAATTTCTTCTCTAATCCATTGCTTATTTAAGAATGTATTGTTCTTGGGCTGGGGATTTAGCTCGGTGATTAGAGTGCTTGCTTTGCAAGCACAAGGCCCTGAGTTCAATCCCCGGCACCACAAAAGAAAAAAAAAAAAAAAAAAAGAATGTATTGTTCAATTTCCACACATTTGTAGCTTTATCAGTTTTCCTTCTGTTATTGATTTTTATTATCATTCCATTGAGGTCAGAGTAGATACATTGCACAATTTCAATCTTCTAATATTTATAAAGACTTGTTTTGTGACCTAACATGTCTTGTATCTTGGAGACATTTTCATACATGCATCAAAGAATATGCATTCTGCTCTCGTTGGGTGCAATGTTGTTTTTTTCAGTACTGGGGACTGAATTTAGAGCGTTCAGCCAGAGTTATGTCCTAAGCTCCCCCAGCCCTTTTTTTTGAGACCAGGCCTCATTACTTTGCTAAATTGTCCAGGCTGGGCTTGAATTGGGATGCTACTACCTTAGCCTGTCAGAGTGCTAGGATTACATACATGAACAGCATTCTTAATAGGTTTGCTACAGTAGGACTACAGCGTTGTCCAAGTCCTCCGTTTTCTTACTGATCTTCTACTAATTGTTCTATCCACTAATAAAAGGGGGAAAGGGGTTATTTAAGTCTTTCTATCACTGTGTTGCTATTTCTCCTTTCAATTTTATCAGTATTCACCTTATATAATTGAGAGCTAATCTGTTATGTGCATGTATGTTTGTAATTATTATACTGTGCCTTCCTTATTAATTAACCCTTGCATGATTATACCATGTCCTTATTTCTCTCTTTGACACTTTTTAACCTGAAGTACGCTTTGTTTAATATACACAGGACCACCCCCAACCTCTTTCGTTACACGGGATATATTTTCTATATTTTAACTTTCAGCTCACCTAAAGTGTCTTTTGCAACATATCTGCCTATAATTTTAACAAATCTGCATGAGATTGGATCTTATTTTTCCTATTCATTCAGCAGACCTGTATCTTTTGATGGGGAATATATTTATGTTTAATTATTGATAGAAAACGACTTACTATTGCTATGCTATTTGTTGTTCTCAGTATTTATCATGACTGTTTTGTTCCTCTTAGTGACATACTTGATTCCTTTCTCATTTTCTCCTGTGTATCTTCTGTTGGTATTTTCTTAGTGGTAAACATGATGACTAATAAAATACCTTAAAACTGTAAAAATCTATTTTAAACAGATAATAACTCAACTCCAATCACATAGGAAAACTATAGTTCATGTCCACTTTGCCCAACATTATATTAATGTCAAAAAGTGTTATAATTTATATGTACAGACATATATTTATAGTCATTTTATGTTTTTCTCTTATAAAATCAATTCCATAATTTAAAGTAATGTATATACCACCACCTTAATATTATAGGGTTCTATATTGCTCTCTATATTTACCTTTACCAGAGACTTTTACATTTTCTGTGATTGTATACTGACTTTTAATTTAAACTCGAAGGGCTCCCCTTAGCAGTTTTTGTAGGGCAAGCCTAGTGGTAATAAACATCCATAGCTTTTCTTTATCTGGGAAAGTTAGAATTTTGAATGATAGTTTTGCTGGATATAATATTTTTTCTTGGCAGGCTATTCTTTCGGCACTGAGAATATATAATTTCAGTCCCTATGGCCTGTAGGATTTCTGCATAGAAACTACTGATCATTTTATAGGCGCTTGCTTGCATATAAGGAATCTTTTTTCTCTCACTGGTTTGCAAGACTTAATTATTATTTTTTTTAACTTAGCAATATTTTTAATTGGGTTACTTAGTTCTTGGTTTTTTTTTTTATTATTTTAATGGTACATTTTAGATGTACATAATAATAAAATTCATCATAGGAGATTTGTACCTGTACATGATATACCTTGTTTCTTCTTTTTTTACCATTCCCTTCCCCTCACCTCCTCCTCCCTCCCTATTTACAAAAGCTTTGTTTCCATTTTTTTCCTTCCATTTCTTATTTCTCTTGTCCTTCTGTTCCTTTCCCTTTTCCTTGTTCTCTTTCCCATTTGGACATTTTCTTCCCTTTCCCAATATAATACATTTTAGTCTTTATTTATACTTTCAGTTTCTCACACCAGAGAAACAATTTGGTATTTAAACATGTGAGTCCAATTTATTTCCCTGAATAGTATGATCTCAAAATGCATCCATTTACCTAGGAATATCTCAAGTTTATCATTCTTTATGGCAGAGTAGTACTCCATTGTAGAAAAAAAACACATTTTCTTTATCCATTCTGCTTTTGATGGGCATTTGGGCTGTTTCCATGATTTCACTATTACAAACTGTACCACTATAAATTAGCTCAGTGGTTAGAGTACACGCCTTGCAAGACTTTATTTGACTGTCACTTTGATTGTTGAATTATTGAATGTGCATCTGTGTGGTTTCTTCAACTCTATTCTATTTGGAGTTTGTTTAGTTTTTGAATGTGTATATCCATTTTCTTCCTAAAATTTAAGATTTTGGGGGAACATTCTTCAAATTTATCCTCTGACCCTTTTTTCTCCTTCTAGAATTTCCATAATTCTTATATTGTTCTGCTTGGTGGAGTTCTAGAAGTCCTTTAGGTTTAATTAAATTTTTTCATTATATTTGAAATTTTGGTCATCTGACATAGTAATTTCAAATGATCTGTCTTCAAATTTGTTAATTCTTTCTTCTGCTTATTTAGGTCTGTTGTTGAACACCTTTATTTTGGCTTTTTAGAGGGCTTCCTAAATTCACAATTCAATTCCTGCCTTCATAGATTTTTCTAGTCTAGTGGTGAATACAATTTAAACAAACACCCAAAGTCCAACATGATAGGCATTCAGACAGGGCTAATTGCATAATAATAGGGGAAAAATAGTGGACTTTACATCCAAAATAAGGAAATATCATGTAATGAGTGCATATCTTTATTTTACTGAATGGAAGAGGAACTATACTTGTACCAATTGTGCCAAAGGTGACTAGCACTCAAATACATAAGGTAATGTTAAAATATTCTGTGACTCGTCCATGACTCAAGAAAATTGACACTTCTAAAATTCTTAGTAGGAGGAGCTCTCCTTTTAGCTGATTGGCTCCCTAAATCTTCATCCTTTCTCAGTAAACTCTCCATTAGTCATCTAGACTTTTTTTTTCCCATCTGGACAGAACTAGAAGAGCCTGATCAATATCATGGCAACTATGGGACATGTGCAATGAATGTCTTTAGGGGACAAGAAGTGGCCAGCACTCAATTTATCATGTGCCCCCGGTTTCATTTCAAAAACTCTCTTGCTGTGACTCTGACATTTCAGGTGTGAAGAGCAAAGTCAGCAAGTTCCCTCAGTGAATATTAAAAATGATGCTGAAAGATTCTACAGAGGGAGATGTGGAAGCAAAATGCAGATACTGCTAGGAAAATGAAGAAGAGAAAGGAATGTCAAGAGAAAGGACTGTGCATACAGCATTCTGATAGGAGTGGCCACTGTCCAGGGACACTTAGAGATCACTGTCAGTTGTTTTGCTGCAGTATGGAATCTATTCTTTGTTTCCAGCTCTTTTCACAAATGCTTTTAAAAAATGATCCTTCTTAAAATGTGATGTATTGGGAGCTGGGAATTTAGCTCAGTGGTTAGAGTGCTTACCTAGCAAGCTCAAGGCCCTGAGTTCGATCCCCAGCGCGCGCACACACACACACACACACACACACACACACACACACACGCACGCACAAATATATATATGTATGTATGTGTATATATAGATATATGAGTATATGATGTGGACATTATTTGGATACTATATGGTATTTCCTAAAAGGAGATTTTTCCCTCTAATTATGAGAGAATATGTTTTGTAAACCTCGGAGGAAAACATAAGAAATTCATCCCAGATCAAAGTGGATCTGGGAAATTCTTTTGTCAACTTCCTGCCCAGTTTTCAGGTTCAACTTAACCATCCCATGCTGGATATTTTGCAATCAACAACCTGTGTCCCTTACAGCATTAGAATAAAACACATTATAGCACAGACTCTAGATGGAGAACAAGTGATTTGTCAGGGCTCTCTAAGGAATAATCTTAATGGTGACATTTCTGGCACTCAGGGAAGGGATATACCTGAAAGAAGAGCTCTTCGGATATGACGATGATTTTTCAAAGCTCCTTGAATCATGACATTTTGCCAGCCACTTACTCATTAAGGGACCATTAGAGTTTTTGTTTTGTTTTGTCTTGTTTCCACCAAAAAAGAGACAGAGAGTTAGTGGTTTCTAAACTTCAGCATACAAGTCACGGAGTGGGGCCTTTTGTATGTAATAAATTCCATTCATGTATCACATATTTTAAAGCCTTGCTCAGTCAGGCTTTTATTCAAATTGTTGAATTTGTTTTATTCAAATTGTTTTTTTCAAATTGATATCTGCATGGTGTACATTTTAATGAATATGGTATGATATGTATTACCAGGCAGCTTTCTCCTCGGTCCTGTCAATCTTACCCATCTCCTAAGACTTGAAACCATCATTGACCACTTCAACTTTCAAATGTCTTTCTTACCACATACCTCCTAAGTCTTTCTAGCTCTGTGCATTTGACCCATAGTAAATGATCTCTGAAATTTCACTTTTCAAGTACCTATTCTGTTTCCTCTTCTGAAGTTTAAGCCCCTGAAAAGCAGAAGCAACATTTTAGCTACTTTTACCCAGTATATACTTTTACTGATGTCTCACCCTAGTGACTTTCTGCTTGAGTTGATTATATTCAACCCAACTTAACAAAAAATATAACAAACAGCTGCTATGTGGTGGAGAATGAAGTTTCAGAAATGGATACCATGAGATTATTGCCCTCATGAAGATAAATGACTACTGGAGAAAGAAGCAAGAGCTTGGGCTCCAGCATCCAAGATTATTTCCAACGAAGCATATTAGATTGCGAGGCCCTTGAGAGCCAAGACTGTACTTAGCCATGTGTGTGTCTAGCACATAACAAAACCCAGCCCAGACCCTCTTGATCAGCAGAGGCACATGTATCACTGGCCTGTGTGCCATTCTCCTGCAAAAGGCTCCTTGTATTTAACACGACCCACTGAGAGCAGCTGACCGCCCATTCCACAGGAGGCCCGCTCCTTCTATTAGCAAAAGGCAACAGCTTCTGACCTGCTGCTAAAATTTTTGCCTAAGAGTTATTTTACATCCAATCCTTTAACCAATCATGTTTATTTTAGACCTAAAAATATACTCAAATCTCACCATTTTTCTTGCCGTGGTTGAAGCCACAAATTATCTTTCTCTGTAATTACATCAACCATTTTCTAATTCATCTCCCTACTTACACCTTACACACTTATCTCCCCTCTCTCTCTCTCTTTTTTTTTTCCAGACAAAGCTTATTTCCACCTTATGGTCTTTGAATCTTCGGTTACCACTTCCTATAATTCTCTTCTTCTTAAGTAGGAATTTTATCTCATTTATCATTAAATTTATCACAGCAGATTTCCTGGTAAAAAATAAGAACTCAAAGCAAAAAAAAAAAAAAAAAAAGCCAAATGTGGTACATGCCTATCATCCCAGCACTTGGAGTCTGAGGCAGGAGGATCGCCACAAACTCAAGGCCAGCCTGAACTACAATGTGAGTCCCTATCTCGAAAAACAAGACAAAGAAACAAATAAAAAACAAAACAGAAGAACTTAATATTTATTGAAAAAATACGCAAATTTTTATTTGTTCTTGACTATATAGAGAAATAGATATATAAATGACTTCAGCACCCACTGTTTAGGTGGTTAGAAGCTGACATAGTTTCAGACCTCAAGAAGATAATGATTTAAATATAACTGATTGTATGAGCTACCTGTGTAAGTGAATAATCTGCTAAGCATTAGGTAGGTGATCAAAACAGTAGGTCTTGTATGAGCTCAGGAAACCAATGGCAGGTAACCACAACACTTAAGCAATACTTTTCACTTTTCATACCTGTTTTTATGATAATAGAACCTTACTATTATCTAGATGGGACTTTCTTTGGTCCTTCAGGATTGAAAAACTTCCCAAGTGAACAAGCATCAATTTAATGAGTTACCTGAAATGACCAGATAACTCTTCTGCCTAAGATTCTTTTCTTATTTTAATCCTTTTCTGACTCTCAGATTTTCTTATTTTTATCTGAAAATGTTAAGGATACTGATAGTAACAATTTAAGGAGTAATTACATGGATTTAGGAAAGTTATATTCATAAATTAATTAGGAATGGATCCCTGTATGATAATATGATACTTATGGTGATGTTTTATTAAGGCATTTTTAAGTTATAAAGTATTTTATGAATATAAATAAGGAGGAATCAAGGCCCTGAAAGTAAAATATATGTTTCTGTTCTGGGATACCGTTTAGATTAATTCTGAATCTAACGTAATTTTCATTATTTTCAACAAGTACATATTAGGTAATCAATGAAATTTTGGGGGAAAATTATGTTCATAATAAGAAAAAAAATCAGAAAATTTTTCTTATTAGTTAAAAAACTCATATCATCTTCATATTTTCCTGATTATTACTAATGTTTTTGCTGGTAGGAGGAGGGTTCTGAATATTTCTTGAGTATTTAAAGTAATGACATTTTCTGCTAAAATACATAATTCAAAACCTGAATTTTTCCAACCAAGTTTAAATTTTATTCATGATTCTCTTTAAAGTGCAAATTTAAGTTATATTCTAGAATTCTCAAACATTAGAAAAAGCAGTTTTTGTTTCGTCTGAATTGACCTGGATCACTTGGATTTTTTCTTAGTTTTCTGTGTTTTAATTGGACTCATTAAAAGTCAAAAACAACTACTTTTGAATAAATAAAAAATGTATTTAGGAATGATATGTATAAACTACATGTGACCTCAGAGACAGATATGTGGCTATTTGCCATGTTCTTTATTGCCTTGTGACAAAAGCTTTTTATCATAATTGATATTATTATCTCAGCTTGGCCTCTTCCCCTCCTTCCAAAAAAAAAAAAAAAAAAAACGAAAAAACAAGCAAAAAACACCCACCTCTCCACTTCTAGAATTATACTTCAGGATATTCAGCAAAAGCTGCTGCTTTACAGGTTCAAGTTTTATGCTTGCCACTGGCCAAAAAGCATTTTCTGTGTTCCCTGTACCTCTGGCGACAGTACTGTGGCTGTCAGGAGTGTCTCCGGCCGTCTGCTGCCCATCTGCCCACACAGACGGAGGCTTTTCACACACGGAGAGCTGAGGAACTTTCAAGGCTGTGAGGCTGTGACGGCAAGCAGTCTCCGCACTCGAGTGACCACCAGGCCGCACACGGTCCCTGGCTAGCTTCGGCTATACCTCAGCTCCCGTCCACCTAAGCGTGCAGCTTTATTGAGGAGGATGCGCTTACCATATGGAGCATGCTTCATCAGAAGTTCGTCCCATTCCTCACACACTCAGTGATAACCATCGTTGAGGAAACCCAGCTAAGTTCTCAAAGTAGTTTCCTAGAACAGATCTTAAAACTAGCGTTTAAAAATTGACAGTGCTTGGGGCTGGGGAATTAGCTCAGTGGTTACAGTGCTTGCCTCGCAAGCACAAGGTCCTGAGTTCGATCCCCAGCACCAAAAAAAAAAATTAAAAAAAAAAAAATTGACAGTGCTTGACCAAAACCTTAGGTAGAAAAATTCAAATCCTTCTCCTTTGATATCTGCTCATAGGACTAAACCTTGAACTTGAAAGAACAAATGCAGGTAAACATTGGGTTGTGAAATAAGTCTCCTGCTCTGAATGTTTATATCAGCATTAAAACTAGAGATCGACAAAAGCCCCTTAATTTAGTATTAACTGAGAGCTTTCATTATAATCCTATGAAAAAATTAATTTGGACATTTGCGTCTGTCAATTTTTTCTTATACTGGTTACTTGCAGATTTAGTCATTGCAGGCTCAGAGAAAATAAGGCGTTGGGATCTCCCTTCAGTGGGGTGAATTTGGAAGAGATCGCCATCTTTTCACAGCATACCAGATGAGTGAAACTGGCTCCTGAGTGTAGTGTAAACAGCTGGTACACAGCCCACCTATTTAAACTTCACCAAGTGTAGACAGTGGGCGTCTTCTCTGGATTACACTGCCCCCTCCAATTTCCCCTCAGGACTCTATCTGAGCAGAAACACTAATCATGTAACATTTTGTAGTCCTTGCTTTCTTTTGCTGCCATTTCCTTCCTCTGTGCTCAATCTGGACCACACTTGGGTACGTTTTGCCTTAATGTAAATAATTACCCCTTTTATAAGTCCTCTCATTCATCCTGCTGGTGAAAAACACCACACACAGTATGCCTAGCACGATTAGAAATGTAACACTGAGTTACATTCAGATTAGTTATGACATCTTGTCTGTAGTTACTTTGGCTTTGGGTCCCCCCATCTACTCTACTCCAACCACCAGGAAACAGATCTGGACATTTTACATAACTTGGACAACATAATGTAAAAGCAGACCAAAACTGGAAATTATTTTCCACTGCTAAGAACACAGGGTCCTGGTTTGAATGTCCCTAGAAGTGATAATAATAATTCTAAGTAATCCTAAAGTAATTCAAATTTCCTGACTTCAGGGAAGGAAGAGGAGGATTTTATTTCCTCTATTTGGTCTGCATGAATCATTTATGCAAGATCACTTAAAGAAAGGGATTGAGGCCAAGGAAAGCTGTTTCCATTTTGTCCCGTATACTGCCCTCCACACTGCGGATGAGGATTGCTCACGAGGACAAGGCTGCTTTCTCCCGTGGGGCCGATTAGAACCCCAAATGTGAGAGCCAAGGAATACTTCCTCCTCCGTGTCTCCAGCGATAAACTTCCCATCAGGAAAAAAAGGTGCCAGTTAACTTCACAGTTTGCTGGGTTTTGGTCAATGAATCCATCTGGTTAGAATAAAGCCAGAGGAAAAGGGAAAGGAGAAAAGATGGAAAAGGAAGTTTTTCTTCCCCCCCGCTTTTGGTCCAGTGAAGAAGTTTTAGCCAGTTTGATTCCCATGGTTTCCAAGTTGTTTTGAATGAAAACCAACCTTCCAGCTAACTCTTATGGGTGCAATATCTATTAAATAAAAGACCTCATGAAACGGTTAGAGGCCGAGTGAAAAGAACACAGCAAGTTTCCCACTGATTCCTTCTCCAGTGGATAATAGATGTGAGTTAATTGAGAGGAAAAAGGCATTTAAGGAATCCCCTCAAACAGAGCCAGCCCAAAGAGTTCAAGAGGCCCCCTTAGCCCAGGGTTTCCTGGTGTGAGTTCGAAAGGTTTTTGATCATGTCATTTCAGTTTGTCCAACAAAACATGTCTCAAAGAGAGAAAAAGAAATTTTTACCTCATGAACACGACTTGTTAGCCCAGGTGTTTCCTTTTTATTCTTTCCTTCTTTATTTTTTTCACTAGAGATGTCTCCTAAAGCTGTATTCCTGCTATCACCAAAGTATCTTCCATATCACAAAATAACAGCTACTGAAAGAGGGAAATAAAAAATAAAAATGCATTGCCTTTCAAGAACTCATAATCTCAAGTCTCCTGTTACTTCTGCCCTCAAGTCTACAAAGCCACACTCATCGACTCCATGATGCATATTCCAAGAAGACTAAATAAGTTGCCTGCATATCAAAGTGGGCTTAATTAAGGAGCTATGAGACTGAATCACAGAAACGTGATGTAGGGCTGCTAGCAGAGAGAAGAGAAGCCAGGAGCTTTGGTGCTTCCTGCAAACTTGATGCGTTAGCTCTTTTTCCCTCTGACAGATAAGAAGCCTAATTGGTCTGTCTAAGCAAATAGTGATTTTTCATCCTGAAAAAATTTAATTTTCAGCAACTATGAACTTGTATTCAAACAAAAGTTTAAAAAAGAACAGAGATAGTGTTTTAAAAATAGCAATCACTATTGTAAAGGCACATTCAGTTCTCTAAGTACATATGTGTTTATATATTTTTTTGTCTTTTAAAAATGTGGACTCTAAAAGGGAAAACTCTGATTTTGCCCTTAAATGTTTCTTATTTCATTCTGTCTTTGCTAAATGTGGTATCTACCAAATGGAGGCTGGTTGACCTTGGAGAAGTTCCATAATTCCTTGAGATCTCTCAGTGTCCTCATCTGACCAAGGGGCTGATTATGGTGCTATCTCACTGGGTCGTTGATATGCTAAATTGGATACTATGCCAGGTAAATGGTAAACTCCAGTTGCAATAACATAGTGAAACATGTGAGTTTAAAATAATTGAGAAAATATTCCAGAAAATAATTCTGCATCAACACTTTCAACAAAACTTGGCTTGAAAGTACTTGAAAAGAAAATCACAACTTAACTGAGCATGTACAGACTTTTCTTCTCATTATTCTCTAATCAATACAGTATAACAACTACTTACATAAAATGTACGTTGTTTTAGGTATTGGAGGTATTCCAGAGATGATTTAAATTATTCAGAAAGTTGTACATAGATTATATGCAAAGACTGTGTTATTATTTGAACATCAAGCAGTGCAACTGCATACCTTTCACAGCTTTGAACTGCTAAGTAAAAGCCCAGACTACTCCAGTAGACACAGATGTAGTGTAGAAGTAGACTGAGGTGTCATACATGTGAATGAAAAAAACCCTCTTTGGATATTTAGCCTAGTTGAGTCTTCAGATAACTGTCTACATTAAGCTGTCTTGCCTTTACTATAATGAAATACCTGAGGCTGGATAATTTGTAAAGAACAGAGGTTTAGTTGGCTCACTGTTTTGGAGGAAAGTGCAACAGCGTGGTGACAGATTTGGTGATTGCCTCTCTGACTGCCCATGGCAGATGAAATTGTAATAGGGGATAGTGGACAGTGATTATATTTCTCAAATTTCATAAGAAGAGTAAAAGATATAATTTTGTAAAGAAAGAAAAGATTATTTATATTAGTATATAAGCCACATCTTTTGAGTATTCTGCTCCCCAACCCTTTGCCCACATGGAAGCTGGTAAGATGGGATCTAACTCAGGTATTAGGCAAAATCCAAGGCAGGCTAAAGTCTTAAGGGAGAAAAGACTGCCTTCAGCATTAAAAAAGCGACAGAAAGTTAAACTCTACTACCGTCGGCTGCCTCTGTGAGGAGGATAAACACTGGTCCTGGGGGAGGGCCGCAGTAGTTAATGAGGACATTAACCTTGTACTCTGTATAGTTCTACAACAGTTCACTTATTTTTATGTGCATATTTTACTTTTAAATTTAAATTAATAGAGGGGCTGGGGATTTAGCTCAGTGGTTAGAGTGCTTGCCTTATAAGCACAAGGCCCTGAGTTCAATCTCCAGCACAAAAAAAAAAAAAAAAAATTAATGAATGGCTAAAAAAGATGTGGTTTTTCTATACAATGGAGTACTACACCGCCATAAAAAAGGATAAACTAGAGTCATTTGTATGTAAATGGATGTTCCTGGAGAACATACTATTAAGTGAAATAAATCAGACACTTATTAGTACACATCGAATTGTTTCTCTGATATGAGAAACCGTGTGTAAATTAGGACAAAGGGGTAGAATAGGTATTTTGTTTAAAAAAAAAAGAGAGATAGTATTCAAAAGAGAGAACTAGATAGGGAAAAGGGGGATAAAGAAGAAGGTTAAAAGAAAAGTAAGATGAAAGGGAAAAAATGGTACAGTGTAGCTACACTTGTTGCAAATAGAGAGGGGTGGGTGAATGGAAGGGAGGGAGGGGAAGTGGGGGAAGAGGGGGGAAAAACCAAGATGTATCATGTACAGGTACAAAATAACCATGTTGATTATGATCATTATGTATACAATGTACCAATACATGTTCTTGGTAAAAATAATAAAATTAAAAACTAAAATAAAGAAAAACAGAAGATAGAAATGATCAAAGATTGACATAACATCCCAGGATAACATACTGGATGGAAAAGAAGCTTTCCTGTATCCTCTCAAAGTTCAGTAACTGAGTCTAGGATATAAACTGATGGTAGACAGATAACAGGAGAAAAGCACACAAATTTATTATTACAGTGGGTATGGGTATCACACGAAAGAAAAGTGAATGCTCAAAAATCTGGTCAGATCTAGAGGGGAAGGGGAAATGAGCAATTTAGGGGAGGAGGAAATTCATGACAACCAAGCTTTTTGGAGGTCAGGGTCTGTAGGCAGATAAGGGAGAGTCAAGGAAGGGTCTCCCCCCATTTGCTATTCCCCAAGTGCTCTCAAGCTGAAGCAATCAATGTGCTGAAGCTAAGAATTTGTGATGGCTTTTTCTGAACTCCTTCAACAGGACTTTAGATCTGGTGGTGAATTGCTTACTCATTTGGCTTCAGTGTTACACAGATGTAGAGTGGAATCTTGATTCCTCTCAGGGACTTGGCCAGCCACTTGGCTTTTAAGCTTTAGTTTACTTATCTAAAGGACAGGCATAAAAATAACCGCCTAAAATTGTTATGTAAATCAAGAGATAATATGTGCAAAGAGAAGCAGAGTGCTTGGTATATAGAAAAGAAAAGTTCAAGTGAGAGCAAAGTAAGAAAAAGTGAATAGAAGAGGTTAAAGCAGAAGATGGGGAAGAAGAAAGGTGAATGACAGTAGCCATCTTTCTTAATATGAAGGGCAGGCTGGTTTACTCTTATTGTTTTATTCCAGTTTTACCTTAGTTTAAGTCCTCATTAACACAAATTTGAATTGCTTAAATGTACTCGACCTGGTCTCCTAGTCTCTAGTTTTTGTTTTTTGTTTTAATTACCTTTAATTCTCATTGCAGCCTGCCTAAAGTTAATCTAGTTCTACACCCACTGGTCTCTAAATAAAAACAGCATAGCTTTCCAATGTCTACCTATCATTTGTCATGTCTTCAACTGATAGCTCAGATTCCGTAGAAGCAGATCACTATATAACTTTAACTCGGAAAAAAATTCCCCACAAAATCTTCTGCCCTGATAACACTAGCCTTCTCACCACTACTGGACACACTGATTTCGCCCTTCAAGCTGCTGGCCCCTGGGCAGTACCTTTCTCTTCTCTTCAGAAATTCTTAGCCTGACTACGGTTTATACTCAGGTCAATTGTCATACCCTCTCTTATCATGGACATCGAAGCTTCAAACACTCCAGTGTTCCTAGTCTAACAATGACTGATGGTATGAACTGCCACTTTCACTGAATAACACACAAGTTTCCATTTAGATATAATAATGACTTGCTTCATATGTAAATATCAACTTTTCTACGCTTAGGTTTCTATTCGGATATTCTAGTGTTCTTAAGTTGCAAGGATGATGCTGAACATGCAGAAGATATTTGATTTGGTTGGGTTACTTAAAATTAAGGAATTATTTTGGTTACTGTATATCCAGAATAGTGCCCGGGTGTCAGATTGCTTCAGTTTTAGATGAGGTCAAAGAGGTTTTGTAAGGGAAAAATTTTCACAAAATAAAATTATGCTTGTTTACACATCCAGCCCACTTCTTTCCATCAGTGTTTAGGAATGGATAAGATAACACCCATAGTCATGGAATTTAAAGTATCCCAGTTTTAGGCATTTGTATGTACCCTCTGCCTACTCAGAGACATTGAATATGAATAAGATAGTCTATGAGATGCTCATATGTGGTTCAACTATTGTTTTGCATGTGAGTCATGTGCATTTGGTACAAGATGGAGCATCATATGTCAAAGCATATGCCTGCTGTTGAAGCCAAGTGCAGATAACATATGCTTGGAAGGAAAATATTTGTAAGTCTTGTTACTTATCAAAAATTAATGAGAAAAACTGTGCGTGTTTATACTATTTTGGATTTATAAACAGATCAGCAGGGTTAACTTTTAGAAAGTATTTCTTTTTTCAAAGCAGCGAAGTGTGGCTTTTTCAAGCTGTGATGGTTTCTTTGTACACCTTGACTCGGAAGCACCTTTATACACCCGCAGCTTCCTACACAGCCACAGGCGCCCCAACACATCTTTATTATGGGGGTGGGCTTCAGAAGCCCAATTAATAGACCCTTTAGCTCAGAGTTACTTTGCTCCCACAATACATAAGTTCCTTTATTACAATTTTAATTCTGGAAATATCTGAATTCCCAGTGGAAAAAAATTAATGCATAAAATTGAAGCAGAAGTTATCAAAAATACACCATATTTATATAAAGCTTTCTTGTTTGTAAAGTTTGTACAGTTGTATGACCCCGTGTAATTTTTAAAGTAATCTGATGACAATCATTTTTGACATTATTTTGAGGGGTCTGCTAGTTAAGTCACTTTCAGCTGGTTTTGATGAAGTCAGTCCTTGAACTGCCAGCTGCTATCTCCACTTCCAGAGTCATTTCCACTACATATAACTACTTAGCATCATTAAAAAGTTCTATCATATTAGAAAATAGCTAGTGTTCAGAGTAAATTCTTGGTTGGTAGTGAGAGCTTGGAAAAGTGAGTCCAGTATCAACACTGTTAGACCTGTTACAAGTGGACTTCTGAAAGTGTTTGGGACGAGTATACTGGGGTGCACCATCAAAGTGTGCAGTGATGTCTTTGGTTCTTAGCAATTCCACAGCACAAGTAAAGTATTTTTTCAAAGGTGATAACATTTTCTGTTTCTAAATAAACAACAAGAGTTTGAGTGCCAAATCTAAACCCACAATGTACTGCAGAGCAGATAGGTAGTATGGCTCCTCTTTAAACTGTTATGTTTAATAATTATTCAAATCTTAATTCTATTTTCATAATATCAGCTAAATCTCCTCTCAAACCCACATGCACTGCCATACTTTGGGGCTCTCTTAATCGCCTCTGTCTGACACACTGGTCCTCCAACTAGTTTTGGC
The DNA here is from genome assembly GCA_004026905.1 of Hystrix cristata. NCBI lineage: Eukaryota > Metazoa > Chordata > Mammalia > Rodentia > Hystricidae > Hystrix > Hystrix cristata. Next base: position 48,326 of record PVJO010010382.1, read on the forward strand.
CTCCAGTATTTCCCTTCTTAATTGTACCTGAAAATCTGCCATGATAGTTACATTCTTAGTACAAATTGATCATGTCAGTTTCCATTCATTGACAGTTTATAAGAATTTTCTGAGCACAAAACGAAACAAAACAAAACAAAAAACCCTTTTTTCTAACTATGGGGTCAGAAGTAAGTAAAAGTTTTTCATTTTACCTATGCTTGTTTTGATGCCAGATTGCTTTACGTACATATGTTTTAAATCCTCACATTTAAAACCATGTACCCAATATAATACATTTTAGTCTTTATTTACACTTCAGTTTCTCACACCAGAGAAACTATGCGGTATTTAAACATGTGTGTCTGATTTATTTCACTTAAGAGTATGGTCTCAAAATGCATCTATTTACCTAGGAATATCTCAAGTTTATCATTCTTTATGGCAGAGTAGTACTCCATTGTAGAAAAAAACCACATTTTCTTTCTTAATCCATTCTGCTGTTGATGGGCATTTGGGCTGTGGGGAAAGGGAACAAAGGAGGGGGAAAGGAACAGAGGGACAAGAGAAATAAGAAATGGAAGGAAAAAAATGGAAACAAAGCTTTTGTAAATAGGGAAGGAGGAGGGGGTGAGGGGAGGGGAACGGGAAAAAAAGAAGCAGCAAGGTATATCATGTACAGGTACAAATCCCCAGTGATGAATGTTATCAATATGTACATCGAAAATGTACCATTAAAATAAATTAAAAAAAAATGTTCCCAAGCCAGGCATGGTGTTATACAGCTGTAATCCCAGCACTTGGAAGGCTTAGGAACAAGGATTGCTTGAGTTCAAGGTCAGCCTAGGCTATACAGCAAGACCCTGTCTCGAAACAAAAACAAAAACAAAAAAAGTATACCCAGTTAGCTGTGGCACTAAAAGCGGAATATTATGTTATTGGCTATTTCTATCACAGTCTAGAACAGCATGTCCAAGCCACTAACGCAATTTTAAATGTTCCAGTAACTCTATATGGTGCATAATAAATGTTGATGTTCCCAAAACTGCTATAGTGTAACCTCAACCTCCAATGTGATGGTAGCAGAGAATGGAGGTCTTAGGGACATGACGAAGTCACAAGTGAACAGCTTACATGGACAAAGTTTGAAACTTTAAAAAGAGACCACAGAGAGTTCCCTTACCCTTTCTCCATGGGGCAAGATAACAAGAAGACAGGCATCTGTGAATCAAGAAATAGCTTCTCATCAGACACTGATTTTGCCTGTTTTGATCTTCGACTTCCCAGAGTCCAGTATTGTGAGGTCTGCCGTTTATCAGCCCCCTACTTTATGGAATTTTGTTATAGCAACACAAATATACTAAGACACTACGTTAAATAATATTAAAAATAGTTTAAATACATTTTAATACTTTTACTGGATATATCAATTAAGATATATAGTAATCTAATGTATCTACTAATATACATTAATCTATGATAATGTGCTAACATCTACTACATATGAATATTATATACCTAACATAGCTACTGTATTTTCAACTTAAAATATCAGCATATGAGATTATGGAGATACTTGCTTTGTTAACACTAAGTCTTTGGAATCCAGTAAGTTTTTTTCACTCTTACAGCATATCTTAATTCAGATTAATGACTATTTCAATATTTCAAACGAAGGGGGTTTACTTCAAGGAACCTAAGTATAAGCATGGAAGAATTAATATAACCTCAAATCTACTGGAGTGTTTTTTAAAGGAGGAAATAGAATGGCATGATTTATCCAGGAAATTATCCAGAGAAACATCACACGGAGTCTGGCAAATCCTCTTTAGGAATTTGGAATGTCCGAGGGACTGAGGGCACAAGAACAGAAATCAACAAGTTAGCACGGGAAACTTCTCTTATCTCTAGGGCAGAAGAGATACGGGGACGGGAAGTATAGCATAACTCCAGCGCACATCTACTGGGGAAAGATGGTGCCACCACTGTTCAGACGACTACTCGGAGTATCAGACACTAAGGGAGCTAATTAAAATGTTAAATAATGGAATTATTCAAAGTTCTGTCATAGGCCCTTTTCTATTTCCACTCAGTAGGTGATTTTAACATAGTGGCCTTGGATCTTGTCCCCGTGTCTTCAGTTATTTTCATTATAATAATGACCCTTAAAACTCAAATTCCCTTATCTTTCAATAGTTTTGGATTCAAATAGCAAACCCCTGGAAGACTTCTCTTGGATATACCATGTACATATAAAATTCGGATTGTTAGAAATAGAAGTTATCCTCTTCCTCCTCATTAACTTCCTTCATCCTCCATCGTTTATTCCATCTCAGCCAATACATGACATCATAAGCCAGGCAGAAACTCAGTCAAAGTTCACTTTATTTCCCACATCTAATCAAGAAGTAATGTTTACTCTCCACTTACTAACGACTTCTCAGAATTGCCCCCCTTTCCAGACCCCACTGATGTTTTCCTAGTTTAAGTCATTATCTCCTTGTAGCAACAATTAGGTTACTACATTAGTCTCTTAATTGGTCTCACTGTGTTCAATACATTTTCCACACTGCTTTTTGAGTAATTACTTTAATATCCAGATCCAAACACATCATTTTTCTGCCTATAACCCTTACTAGGCCCTATAAGATTTCTCACTGCTTACATTACCAGCTTCATTTTTTTTTTTTTTAACCAGCTTCATTTCATGCCACATCTTACGCTTTTGGTATCAACGCTTCAATAAAACTGAATTAATTCCATTTCTTGGTTTCTCTTCTTTCTTGACATTCGTGCATGCTGATCTTTCTTTTGCGTAGCACACACTTCTGCTCTCCTTTGTTTCAGTCCTCACCCTTTACCTTACCTGGATACACCCACTCATACTTTAGATCTCAGGATATATTTTTATTCATCCAAAAAAGGATCCTTGGTTGCTGGATCCGTCAAATCTCAATATATCATGACAGAAAGCCTTCTCCATCTGAAGCACCTGCTTTTGCCATACTTCTCTAAAATTTAAGTTCTTGAAGGGAGAAATTAATTTTCGTTCCTAGTTCAATATTTGGTGCATAGTATTCAGTAAAAAAATTTTAATAAATGGACGAGTAAATGGTTGAATGGACGTATGGTTAGATGGAGACATGGACAATTTCCCTAACATCTTTGTCTTTTTCATCCTGCTATACTGATTCAACTCAAAGTACTCACCATATTTTGATCCATCCCATATTCTCGGACATAACACATAAGTTTTAAAAGAGCATATCAATTGAAAGTTATTTTCTCAAAATTCTTTTCCTCAATAATCATTAGAGATAGTAGAAAAGGCTCTGTGCCATGGGCAGGTTTGTGAATTCTTGGGTAACTGTGTCTCTGGTGTGGTTCTTGGCTTCATTCATATTAATGATAGCTGGGAGGAGGTTGTATTCATGTTTGCCGCTTACAGAGTGCTCAGGCCCTGCTTACATTTAAATCCTGGGTGAATGAAAAAATAAACGAATACATAACTAATGAAAATTTGTATTTCAGGAAACTAGACTTTTATATAAATATTGCTTTCTTAAGAGAAAGAATACCGCTACCAACCTGAGAATGCAGGTCATTGGGTTTGGGAGCAATTGGAATTACTCAGTGAAAACGTTGAGAGTACTGACGGGGCTTGTGCAATTGTGCTGAAAAACCAATGAGTCTTTGCTAATGTTCATGAACTCACCAAACTATTAAATTCTCACAATTTGCATGCATAAACCAAACAGTTAAATTAGCAGGGAAAAAAGGATCTATGAAATAATTCTACTTCTAATATATATTACATCTTTAAACTTGATTTGGGACCATCATCAGACACAGCCAGGCATTCCTTGTGATGTCTCTCCTCTCATAAACTATAAAGTGTAAAATCGGAAAGGGGCCTTACTATTTATCATACTCATCTTTACTCCCTACAACCCCATGATTTTATATCATAGATAAGAACTGTGGAGTCCAGAAAAGCCAGGTGACATTCCCCAAACCATACAGTTCTTGTGACTCTATCAGGACTCCGAGCTAAGTTTCTCTGAATAAAATAAAAGGAGTAACTACCTTACATTGAAAACCTACTATGTATTTGAATGTAGCTCAGCACTGGGGCTTTTTCAGGCAAATGTAATTATTCATACAAAGACTAACTTTACATTCATTTCTGCCAAGACAATTTGGCATCTACCAGGTAGATGCTGAGCACTACTTTTAGTATGAGATTGAAGTGAAAGAGTAAATTAAAAATGAAACAAACTGCCAGAGTAACTTGTCTCCTTGTATCTGTAACTCCAAATGATAGTGACAGATCATGATAATTCTATTTAGCATTTTCCTAGAGTGCATACAAAAGAAAACACAAAAACAATCAAACACCATTACAGGAATTCCAACTTGAAATCAAGCAATTGCCTTGGAAAAATATCTAAAATGATGTGAGAGAGAGGACCTAGGAGAGGAAATTTGCAGATGGATGTCCTGCAAACAGTTCCCGATACAGAGGCTCTACGTATTCTGGCTCTTCCTATTTCTAATTTTTCTGTGAGGACATGCAATCTGCAATTGACCCACACAGTGCTCTACCAGATGCTAAACTGTCAGTTGGGCAGCCACAAAGCTGCAATGAAGTAAAAAATAAATGTGTTTATTAGCATCCCATTTACTGCCATCCAAAACATTCATATGAAAACACTCACTGTACTCCCTGCCCACCTCTCCATCTGTACACGCATTGGAAAAAGAGAAAACTCATGCTAACTCTCTTTGAAGAACCCTATATTTAGCGAGTTGTCTGAGTAAAAACTCTGGCTTCTATGATATAGATTGAGTGCTTTGTTCCCCTTCCCTCAATGAAGTTATTGAACACTGAACTCAAATGTGATGGTATTAAGAGGTAGGATGTTTTGGTTATGAGGACCAAGTTCTTATGAATGAGATTAGTACCCTTTAAAAAGAGCCCTGAAAGAGCTCATTTATCTGGTCCTCTGTGTGAGGGCATGCATAGAGAGCACTATCTGTGAACCAGGAAGCAGGTTCTTATCAGACAGTAAGTCTGTTGGTGCCTTGATCTTGGATCAACTTCCAGAACTGTGAAAAACAAATTTCTGTTTTTCTCTATAAGCCACCCAGTTTATGGCATTTTGTTATAGCAGCCAGAATGGACTAAGACATCCTTGGAGGGACATCTCAGTTCCAGTGGAGAGGTAAACCATACTCTACACTGAGCTATGCAGCCCTGTACTCCCCCAGGAAGGTGAATGCATCCCCAGCCAAGTGCAGCCTAGGGAGCTGAAGTCACAGAGCAGCTGCTGTGAGCCTTTCCAGCCATCAGGCACATGAAGCCCCAATCTAGTGCAAGTGAACATTTTTAATTCCCCCACTCTAACTATCACGAGTTGGAAGAAGATGCAAAGCATTCTCCCTTTGTCAGAAGCTTTTGTGATTATGAAGGACTCCAACCATGTCAAAAACAGATTATCTCAGGCAATTCCCACTGAGGGCAGGTAATGGAGCTTATTTTTGGTAGACAAGATTGTATATTTGCATAAAATATTCAGATATCAAACACTATTTTCTGATAAAATGACATAGTTCATGGTTCAGATTTCTTTTGTTAGCCAACATTAGAGTGAGCAATTACAGAGGATGATAACTAAAATGATATATGTTGTTCACTTGCAAAAGATAATATCTACTAGGAAAACTGGGCTAGTACATAGAATTTAGCCACATTAATTGAGTATTTACGCATACTTTTACTTGTAGATTAAGGACAATCAGGGGATCTCTGAACGTTTAAAATATGCAAATTCTTCTTCACCAATGAAAATGTGAGTAGAACATTTGGGCCTAGCAGTCACCCAAGCAGTAAACCAGAGAGCTTTACCACAGTTTTTTCTTTTTCTCTAATGGTTGTGTGATTGTCCACTGGAGCTTCTGGAAACTTGGAAAAAAGATCTGATCTCATAGAGTTAACACCAAAACATGCAAAAGAAATGTGGTCCTTTTCCTTTCTCTCTAAATGACTCTAAACCATATGTTTTGCTATGATTTTGTTTTGTTATGAGTTTATTGAGTCAAAATGATCAATTTGACGCTTATTTAATTCAACCAATATTTATTAAACATCAATTATGTTTCTTCATTATTGGGTTAGTTAGCTTTCCATCACTGTAATGAATACCTGAGATAATCTACTTATAAAGAGGAAAGGTTTATTTTAGCTTAAAGTTTTGGAAGTTTCAGTCCATGGTCACTTGGGACTTTGGCTTTTGGGCCTATAGTAAGACAGCACATCTTCACTAGATGTGTGTGGCAGAGCAAAATCATTCATCTCATGGCAAGGCAGTGAACAGAAGAAAGGAAAGGACCAACATTCCCTGTGAGGGCATACTGCCAGTGACCTAAAATCTCTCACTAGGCCCCGCCCCTTAAAATTTCTACAACCAGCCAGTATCACAAAGATGGATCAAATCTTTAACACATGAGTCTTTGGGGGACATTCCAGATGGAAACTATAGCAAGAGTATATAATAATACTTAAGGTGGAAGTCTTTTTCAATTTACTTGGTAATTTAAAATTCATTTGAAATAACTATCAAATGATACAAGACAGTTGCAAGTAGTGAAGACAGGAAGTATACAGAGCCAAGAGGTGAAAAAATAGCTTGTTGGGCTAGAGACATTGAAAGGATTTTAATTAGAAAGAGAATAGGGAGCTGGGCAAGATGGTACATACCTGTAATCCCAGCCCTTGGGGTGCTGAGGCAGGAAGATCACTGGAAGTTCGAGGCCAGCCTGGGCTACACAGTCAGTTTAAGAACAGCCTGAACTACATGGCAAGGTCATGTCTAAAAAAAATAAAAAAAAGAGCAAGAGAGGGAGAATATGGAGAAAATGTGTACACTCTGCCATAAAGGATAAAAAGGTATTTTTAGATAAATGGACATACTGTGATACCATAATCTTAAGTGAAATACATCAGACACACAGTTTAAATATTACATTGTTTCTGTTGTGTGACAAACTCAAAGTGTAAATAAAGAGCAAAATAAATGGTAGATATTAGGAAGTAAAAATAACTTGTTCAAATGGGAAGGAGAACAAGAGATGGGGGAAGAAAGGGAAGGAAAGGAAAGAGAGTTAATTAAAGAAATAAAAAGAGTTGAAGGAAAAATGGAAATAGAGCTTTTGTAAATGGAGAGGGGAAAAAGACCTAGAGGAAGGAGAAAGGAAGAGGACCAAAAAAAAAAAAATTAAGATGTATTACACATGTGTACAAATGCCCCATCAGGCATGTGATCATTGTATACTACAAACATGAATAAGGAAATAAAAAGAAAGAAAAAAAAGAAAGAAAGAAAATAGGGTTAAGATCTTGAAGATCTTGAATGGTTCCATAAGTGAAGGAAGAAAAAGAGACATTGAATGAATAAAATAGAGCATCATATAGTCAAATAAAATGAGGCCCAGGAGAACAGAATATAGCAATCTGTTGGGAACTCTTTTAGTAAGTTATGGAGATAGAGGTGGGTAGGTAGAGGGTGGCAAGAGCAGGTTCCTAAGTAGCTGAACACTAAAAGCTATTATTTGGGGCATAATTCTTCTAGAACTCTTGTGCAGTTACTTTTGATACTCTCTTATTTTGCTCTTTTTCATATGTGTTAAGAGTAAACTTGTCTCCTGGGTCCTCTCAGAATATTCTTGAGGAAGGAACATATGGGAATATATCCGAAGTGGCATTCTGATCTTCTTGGGCTTATTCTTCTGTCATTTCTCTTTCATTTTTTCCATGCATACATTCATCTTCTGGAAGATTTTTCTCCCATAAAAGCTATAGAAGATTGAGATGAAATTTGGCCATATCCTTCCACTTTACTGAAACTTCATTGTTTCTGTTCTGGTTCCTGTTCTTACTTGAAGTCACTTCTTATATGAATGGTACAAAAAATATTTGAATGAAGACCTCAAGACTAACCAGTCATTTTCTAGGATGAAAGCACTATTTCCAGAAGACTTCAATTTGGACACAGATGTGTTCCTTCGCTCATTCAGTGCACATGATTTGGATGCCTTCTCTGAGCTTTGTATTAAACCAGTAGAGTTATAGCACAAACCTACTAGCAAGTAATAACATCTAAAATGAGTTTAGTTTTGTTTTTTTCCCAAGAGTACATTGATCACAGTGGAATATAGTCAAATATTAGCTTCATAAAATACAACCTGATATCTGTAGGTGCGATTTCTGAACAGTGGATAACGTTCTCCTACTAGATGGAAGCAATGGGGAATTGGAGGGGACAGAGCGTATAGGATGGATTCCGGGGTGACTGGGGCACAAGATAAGGAGCACCTAGATAAGACACTCCCTAGTTTTGTTTCTGCCCTGAGGCTAAGCCTGCTTCCTGAAGCACGTGGGGATTATACATTCTTTCCTACATCTGGTTGAAGGCCGAAGCGTGGAGGGTGTGCACATGCATTTTGAACACCCCCTGAGGAATTTATGCACCAGTAGGGCTATAAATGTTACATTTTGAGAGATTAGGAGGTCCTAAAATTGCATGTAGCTGGCAGGAAAGTCAGAACAGCTTCTGTGTGTGGTCAGAACAGTCTATCCTTCACAAGGAGAACAAAAATTAGGCAAAGGGAAGAATGGGAAAAAAAGAAGCGGAAAGCTCTCCTTTCCTTCTGGGTCTCACAGCTAAAAGCAGAATATCAAAATCATTTCAGCTGTCTGATGAATGCTGCGATGTTCTAGGCAGGGGGTACACAGTTTAAAGATAATTGATTTTATAGTTGTTTGCCAAGTTTTTTCTTCTCTGCCTCTCCCCCACGGAAATACTTGTGTCTTAGTCACATGTTGGATAAATAAAACGAGCACATAGCCTGCTGCTCAGAGCTGGGATCGTGGTCGTCTTCTGCTTTGGAAGACCGTCAAGGACTAATTAAGCCTATGTCTCTTCCTGTCAAGTTTTGACAATCCGGGAATTTGGTGACAGCAAAAGGAGGGGAAGCTGATGGAGGCTCTTTGGTAGGAGAGATTGTTTTTGAGGCAGAGAGTGTTTTACAAAACAGGCCTCTGGTGTTATTTTCCCTATGATTTGTTTCCTGGACCTCCTACATTTAATTATTTTAAAATATGGCTACTGATTATATTCTCTGGGGAATGTATTTTTAAATGTGTGTTCTCAATCTCTTTTGACTGTGAATAAGAATTTCTCAGAGTGGGCATTATTTCACTACATTTAAAAAGGGTTTCCCTGGTATTTCCAATGACTACCCAAGTTGTGGGCTCACTGTTTGATAAAAGACAAGGTTTTAACTGGAGCGGGGCATTTGTTCAAGAGTAGAGCCATGTTGCTGTATGCTGTCCTCGGAGGTTATAGAACAGGTAGGAAACTTAGTTTTCTATTTATTTTATATGACCATCTATGGAAGTAATAGAAGTTTAACATTAAACAGAATAGAGTGAGACCTGATTTTGTCTTAAAATCAGCATGGTTTCAACATGCAGGCAGGGCATGGTGTCTTTCTGTTATGGAACTAATTCCAGTGAGTTCCGAGAATGTGCACGTGGCATCCTGCACACTACACTTCACAGGATTCTGTAGGTTATTTCAAAAGTAATTTAAACTCTATTCAATTATAGCCTCAAGAGTCGGTTTTAGGACTTTCATAAAATGCCTCTCGACATTTTGACCTCTATATCGTTTGAGTTCAGACACCTTTACATCTGAAGATATACTTTTCTTTATTCAACACATTAAAAATATACTCTCCGAGGACATGTCTTTGATATTTTATTTACTCAGCCTCTAAATAATTGAACAAGTTATCAATAGATAATGACCACTGACCAAGGAGAATAGAAATACTGAATATGGTTTTATACAAATGCATGGAGACGTGATGGCAGGGGGCAATGTATTGTTCTGAATATTCTTTCTTTGGTTCATTTTCACACAGAATACGCTCAGCACCTAGAGTTAGTGCATGAGATTATGGGAGTGAAGAATGCAACAAACCTACTACTCGAACTAGTCTCCAGGGCTCAGCTTTCTCACTTTAAAATGATAGTGTCTGGTGATATTTAAAGTCATGTCCATACCTAAATTAGCTCTCTATGCTCCTGCTGCTCCAAGACTTGACTGAGTCAGAACAACTGAGGATTCACCACCATTTACCAAGGTGAAACTTTCACCGTAAGAAGAGCCACTTTACTTGTAAGGCCCTATTGAATTCATCCTAGTGCAAAGATTATAATTTGAGTGACTTTTCGGCCTTCATTATTAACCCTTATCATAGTCTAGTACCCTTCCCAGCCCTGCAACCTGAGGACTCAGTGATGCGGGCCGTGATTCAGCCATGACCACACTTCATGATAGATAATCAGAGTATATTCAGGTGTCAAAAGTGTCTAAATAAGTAGCCCTGAGACTCACGTGTTGAGAAATGAATGCTGGTTTAGTAGAAGAAGGCATCTTCTTGCCTCACATGGTTTCAAGGTCAGTCCAGAGCCACCTCTCAGTTATCGGCAGAAAGCGCAGGAAGCCAGGATTCTTTCTTGTTTTTAAATTCTTCTGCAGAGTGACGATTTTCTAGTTCCTCTTGCTAAATATAAGACATTAAAGGTGAAAGAGACAAGAAACAATTAGAAAAGCAGGGCCACCAGGATATATTTAGCTGCTTCTGAAAATAAACAATGAGTTCTCAAGTGGGAAGAGAGAAGCCCACATGATCATGCCTCCATAGTTTACACAGATGATTAATTTAATATCGCTTGCCACATAGGTTGAAGCCAAGAGAGAAGTTCATAGACAGGAAAATGAGTTTCCAAAAGTAGAAAGAAGGGGGAAAAAAGATCTAGTCACCGAGACAGAAAAAGAACTAACACCCAGTGCTTAGCTCAAAATATCTACACTGTCACACAGATTTTGTTTTTCTGACTAGCCCCAATATAATCCAGCTTTTGTAGAAGATGTTTAATTTCCTCCTTTTTCATATCTGTCATGTTTCTTCTTTTTAAAACATTTCCATTTTTACTACTGTAATTCAGAAATAAAATCTATTTTTCAGGAGGTTTCTGATTTTCTGAGTTAGTCTCAAAGTGTGTTCCTCTGATTTGTAAGGTTAGCATTTCTTGAGAACTTATTGGAAGTGGAATATTTCCACCTTCATTGGAGACTGACTGAATCAGAAGATTTTGATGCATACTCAAAATTAAAAATCATTGATCTGCTTTATTGTATAGTAATACTCTCCTAAATTTAGGACACAGAACATGGAGATATATATATATATATATATATATATATATATATATATATATATATGCGCGTGTATACACACACACACACACACACACACACCACACACACACACACACACACGATGCACCACTCTGTACGTCGTTTTTAGTGAATGTCTTTATGAGTTGTGAGCAAAAATGCAGTGACGGCTTCTGCCAAGTGCCGTGCAACTGAAAGACAGGCTTGTAGAAACATTAGTGTGTCCTCATCCACCTTCATCAGATCTGGCACTTGCAACTTCTGGCTTGTCCCCAAAGCTAAAATGACTATGAAAGTTAAACGTTTTGAATAGATGCAGAATACTGAGGTAGCCATGAGAGAGCAACGAAAGATATTCGTGAAAAAGAACTTCCAGAACTGCATCGGAAAGTGGCAAGAACAATGAGATAAGGGTGTTCACAACGTGTGGGATTACTTTTAGCAGGATTAAGGAAAATATGTTTTTCAATGCGATCACTTTCTAAAATTTAAATATTCACCAGATTACTCAATCATATGCTCCATTTTCTTTACCATCATAGATTTCATTTTAAAAAATGCATACCTTGATTGTAGCATTCCCTTCTGGTAGAAATGTTGAAAACTTACTAGAATATTGTCTGTTAGTTTCCTAGTTAGGGAAACAAAGCAAAGCACTTCATCACCTCCTTCTGTCTAACAAGAGCAAGAACTTTCAAAATCAGTTCTCTAGTTCCCATCATAGAAAAATTTTCTTTAATTAGGGTTTGCCATGCTTGTTAGTCTATTATTTCCAGCCTAAATTTCAGAGAGGAGACCAGTCCACTAGGTCTTTTAATGAGTTTCCAGGATTATTTGAGATGGAGATGATTCTCCGAGGTTAAATAAATGAAATAGGGATTGACCTTCATCACCTTCTTAAATTCAGATATAATTAATTCCTCAGCTGCTTACACATAACTGCTCTGTCGAGATTCCTACATTTCTGACCTTGTTCCAGACTTTTTCTCTTCTGTACTAACTGAATAAGACTGTTGTCCACTTAGGGAAACTACCACTCCAAGTGAGGTTGATTAGGATATGCTTACTTTGCAAATTTTCCAAAAAGTTAGAGTGAAATAAATTCAAGGTTACATGCATAAAGGAAATTACCTTCACCACTAATATACTTAGTTACATAGTAGATTTTTCATTAACTTTTTGAATGCATAATTTAATTGTTCAAAACTCTTACCAGCTTTTTTGTTTATACTAAATCAAAATTACAATTCTCAAGTTCTGTGTTTCTTTTTAAGTAGCTTGATTATAACCTTGCGTACTAAGCAGTAAACATAAATTACAGAAGTGTTTTTACTGAGAATGAGAAAATTATTTTTCTATAATTTTCATAAATATAGAACTCAATTAAAACAGCTGGATATTAAACTAAAATTCGTAAAGGAAAATGTACTGAAAGAAAATTGCTTATGTTTAGGTTTTCAAAATGTAGTCTGTAAAAGAAAATTAACATGAAATGAGTCACAATACAGAAAATTTGCAAAATATTCATTAAAAAAATCCATGCTCATTTGAATGTCTTCAGTACTAAGATTATAAATTTAAAATTACTCTTTCCAAGATTTTGTCTTATGTATATGTAGATGTCAACAAGACCATATGTAAAAAGTTTACAGTTCTTATTTTTAATCTAAAATTTTAATATTTTAATTATATCATTTCATAATCATAGTTTCATAAATATATTGTGTCCCAATAGATGATGATACCATAATTATTTCCCCACAAGAGAACATTTATATTGCTTAAAATTCTTTGCTACTCTAATACTAAAACGCAGTTACTATGTACTAATATTTTTCTGAACTCTGAATTTTCTTCTTATAAGAAAATTTTAAAATGTTACTACAGAATCAGAAGATAGAAACATTCTTTGTAGGCTTTATATTTTTAGAGCAGTACTGGGTTTGCAGCAAGTCTGAACTGAAGAAATAGACTTCCTGAATTTCTGCTGTCTGCACATGTGCGTCACTTAACCCCATTACCGACGTTGCCAACTCTCATTTATTATACTCAGTGAGTATACACTGGCACAACATTATTGCCCAAAGCCTATAGCTTACTTTAGACTTCACTCTTAGTGTTATATAGTCTATGGTTTTGGAGAAATTTATCATATTATGTATAAACCAATATGGTACCATACTGTGTCATTTCACTCTATTCGAGTTTTTCTGCTCGCAGTCATCTTTTCCTTCCTCTAAATCTCCAGCAACCACTGATCTTTTTCTATATCTTTACTATTGCCTTTTCCAAAACATTGCAGAGGTGGGATTATACAGAATGCTGCCTTTGTAGGCTGGTTTCATTTACTTAGTAATATGTCTATAACTTTCCTTTGTGTCTTGTCAAATTGTGATAGGTCATTTCTTTTTAGTGTTGAACAATGTCATTGTTTCAATGTACCAGTTAATTTATCCCCTCACTTACTGAAGGACACATTGGTCAATTCCAAGTCTAGGCAATTATGAATAAAGATGGCATAATAATCTGTGTGCAGGTTTTTACAGGGAAATAAGTTTTCAACTACTTTGGGAAAGTGTCAAGATGCACAATTTAGTAAATTGGGTAAGTATCAAGAGGCACAATCGAGAATAAGTTGTGTTTTGTAATAAACACCAAAATGTCTTCCAAAGTTATGTACCATTTTGCATCCACATCACCAATGAATGAAAATTCCTGTTACTCCACATGCTCTCTGACAGTTGGTTTTGTCAGTGTTCTGGATTTTGGCCATTCTGATAGGTTTACTTCAGTTTGTGTTTCCATGATGACATATGATGTGCAGTATCTTTTCTTTTGCTTATTTACCATCTTTATATCTTCTTTGGTGAAGGGTCTGTTAAGGATTTGTGGCCCAGTTTTTAATTAGATTTTTACATTTTTATTGAGTTTTTAGCATTAATTGTATATTTTGGATAAGTATCACTTGTGTATTATGCAAATATTCTCTCCCAATCTGTGGTTTGTCTTTTTATTCTCTTGACAGTCTTTTATAAAGTACAAACTAATAAAAAGGAAGCACAAACTTTAATTTCATTGTGGTTCAGCTTATCAACTATTTCTTCCATGAATTGTGACTTCATTATTTCATGTCAAAAATCAATGCCAAACAACAGGCCACTTAGTTTTTTTCCTATGTTATCTTCTAAAAGTGTTAGAGTTCTGTGTTTTACATGTATGTCTGTATTCCATTTTGAGGCTTAGCACTGTGAATTATGTAGGGTCTAGGTCTAGACTTTTTTCCCACGTGGTTGTGTACTTGTTCCAACATCATTTGTTGAAAAGATGATTATCCTTCTCCATTATATCCCCCTTGTTCTTCTGTCATAGGTCAAGTGACAATATTTTCAATGATCTCTCAGTACTATATTGTGTTTCACTGATGTAGTCGCCTATTTTTTTACTAATACTACATCCTTATCATTACTGTAGATTGCTCCAAGTTTGGAAGCTGAATGATGTCAATCCTCCAAATCTGTTTTCTCTTTTAGTAACTTCAATATTGTGTTCATATCATCTGCTTCTCTGTGTAAACTTTAGAATCAGTTCATTGACTATAAATGCCACAAAATAATACATTAGCATTTTGATTGGCATTGACTCGAGTCTATAGATCAAGTAGGGAGACACTGAAATCTTGACACTATTAAATCTTTCTATCCAGAAGCATGGTATCTCTCTCATAAAAGAATTCCTCAAAATCTAAAAATCTAAGTAATTTTCACCCCATTTGTCAACAGCATACAAATGTTGGCCTACGCATTTAGACAACAGCTAATATATGAATTTTGGCCTATGCATTTAGACATTGAATACTGTAGTTAGTGCTGTTTCCAGAGCTATTCACTATTGTTTAGAGGCATTTAACAACCCACATACTAAATATAATAAGCAACATGAAGCAAAACATGAGTTGATTTTAAATTTTGTTTTCTGATAAAACTAGTAAGATTTAAAGGCTCAAGAAACATTTGTGATTTGCAGGACTAAATATACCCTGTTGTGTAGAGGTCATTTTAGGAATGAAAGTGCTTTGCTGTGTAACTTGTTATTTAGCATAATAGAAGAAGGTCCCCCAGCCGCCTCCAAAAACTCTTCTGCAAGGAAATTGATTTTCTGATGGAAGGTACTGAAGGGTATCTTTAGCATCAGCGGAGAAGCAACTAATTTAGCACTATCAGTGAGTCAGATGTCTGTATAGTCTCAGCAGTAAACAAGAATTAAGCCATTCCTTGCTCTGTTTCTATTACCCAGATTCCTTTGCAAGGAAATAGCATGAATTGTGGCCACCCCAGATTCCCAAATCACCTAATATTGTGTCATCTGAGCCCTTCAGTTGACCTTATTTTTAAATTACATTGTATTCATTATATGATTTTGGTTGAAGTGTCTTTTCTCTCAAGTTTTTTTTAATCATAGTTACTTAGTTTTTAATGTTATGAGGGAAAGAAATCCCAAGGTGGTTTTGTTTTTAAAATTTTAATAGATTTCAACTTATTTAAATCAGGGAAACTTGATAAGTGATTACAATTTTTCTTTTCTTGTTTTCCATGAATTAATTCTATTCCTTAATTTTTCTATTCATTAATTCTGATTAGCCTTTCAGAAAGTTGTCTGTTTCTGTCCTAGATAAATAAAACTTCTCAGTTCCTGAAGCTGTATGTAGCTTAGGTCCTTAAGCCTTTTCTCCTCTTTCACTGAATAATGAGCTCTGTTCTAATGAATTTATTTTCTCACTTTTGACACATAAACACATGCACACATATCCCCACCCCCACATAATTATTCTTAAATTAGATAGAAGACGAAGCCTTAAAAGACAGATTGGGCATCTGAGAAGTTTTTATATATGAAATGAAAAATAATGAAAATGACAACTACAGTAACAACAAAACTACTGTATTTTGAAGTTTAAAAAAACAAGGATAAGCTCGAGAGTATTAGAGAT
>PVJO010010383.1:0-64516 GCA_004026905.1 Hystrix cristata
CTAAAACCAGAAAAAGATCCCACCAAAAAAGAGAACTACAGACCAATTTCTCTAATGAACATAGATGCAAAAATTTTTAATAAGATATTAGCAAACAGAATGCAACGGATTATCAAGAAGATTATACACTACGACCAAGTAGGATTCATCCCAGAGATGCAGGGATGGTTCAACATACGCAAATCAATACATGTAATACGCCATATCAACAGAATCAAGGACAAGTACATACATTTGACTTCCAGTTTCCACCAGTTGTTTTCCAGGATTGAAAAGCCATTTAATTTCTTAACCTCTGAATCATCCTTTGTAAAATGAGGATAGTGCTTTAAAGGACTATTGTGAGGGAAATGCTAAAATAATAATCTAGATTATGGACATTCAATAAACATTCCTTGTTATAGAGTTAAATATTTTGGCAGTCTGTGAGAGTATGCAAACCTCTGAATTAAAGGAGTAGGTGTTGTTCAACTTAATCTGCTCCTTGTGCATTCATAAGGAATGTTGTAATTTGTGAAGATTTCTAGAACAGAAAATTTCATGTTGTTCTTGGGAGATACCTTGAAATGACTTAGTTCTTTAATTTGAACTTGGTTCCTGTTTTTGTGATAACCAGATCAGGAAAGATCAGAATTGTGCAAAGATCTAGTTTGGAATGATATTTGAAGTACATTTGAAAAAACAAAGAAGTTAGAAAATAAACCCAGGAAGAAAAGGCAAGTGGGATGTGAGTACTGTAACCTGGGACGGGGGTCAAATCTGAAGTCCATGACGCTGATGTCTTTTGATATTAGGACTACCCTAGGGGTTTGGGAGTTTAGTTTAAGTGGTAAAGTGCTTGCTTAGCAAGCACAAGGCCCTGAGTTCCATACCCAGCACCCCCCTCAAAAAAGACTACCTAAAATTGTACATGTTTCAACCCCCCAGAACCTATGATTATATTACCTAATACAGTTTTTTTGGGTTTTTTTGTTTTGTTTTGGTGTGGGGGATTGAACTCAGGGCCTTGTGCTTGGTAGGCAAGCACTCTAAGCACTGAGCTAAGTCCCCAGTCAATTACCTAATATAATTAAAGAACTTTACAGTTGTAATTAAGTTGAGTATTCTGAGATGGACAGATTTATCCATCCTTATCTTTATGGACCAAGTGTAATTATAAAGGTCCTGATAAGAGGAGGGTATATGAGTCAAAGTGAGAAAAGGAGAGTGATATAGCTACGAGTTGAAGAATGTGGGAAACTTCTGAAAATGGGAAAAAACAAGGAATATATTCTCTTCTACATATTTCAGAAGCCACATAGCATTACTGACACCTTGATTTCAGTTCATAAGATTCATTTCACACCTCTGACTCCAGAACTGTAAGATGATAAATTTGTGTTGTTTTAAGTCACTAAAATTTGTGGTAACTTGTTACAGCAGCAATAGATTCTAATGCCCTTTACAGTGTAGAACTTCTGCCTGACCCATTTTTTTCATTTTATAGCTTAAATATTTTGAGATAATTATAGATCCACATTTAGTTGTAAGAAATTTTAGAATTTACTGAGAGATGCAGGGTATTTTTTAACCTAGTCTCCCAGTGGTAATATCTGGCAAAAATGTAGTAAAATTTACCACAATCAGGATATTAATATTAATGCAGTCAACACATAGAACATTTCTGTTAGCACAAGAATTCTTCATGTTGCTCTTTTATAGCTATTACGGTTTTGATGCGTGTCCTTCAAAGAGCCCAAGGTGCTATTGGGAGGTGGTGTAACCTTTAAGAGCCAGACCCCAGCGGGAGGTATTTGGGTCCTTGGGGTGTGCCTTAGAGGAGAGTGTGAGTTCCCAGCCCCCTTCCCTCTCTGTTTTGATTCTGGCCATGAGGGGACTGGTTTTTCTCCCCCACCTGATTCTGCCATCATTGGCTGCCACAGTCTCAAAGCGCCAGGGCCAACTGATCATGGGCCAGCACTCCTAAACGAGCCAAAATACTGTAAACCTGGCTCTGAAAGTTTAGATGAGCTCAGTGTGTGTGTGTGTGTGTTTTACAGTACTGCAAAGCTGATGAGCAAAACAGCCCCAGCTGATGCTCTTGCTCCCACGTCTCTTTAACTCCTAGCAATCAGTGGTTTTATTTTCTCTATAATTTTGTCATTTTGAGAATATCATATAAATGGAATCATACAGTAAGTAACCATTGGGATTGTTTTTTTTCATTCAGCATCATTTCTTAGAAATTCATCCAGGTTGTTTTATCTATCAGTCTTGTTCTTTTTTGGTGTGGATTTACCACAGTTTGTTTAATCATTCCTCTGTTGAAGGACATGTGGATGGTTTCTAATTTTTGACTCTTACAAAGTTGCTGTAAATATTCGTATACAACTTTTCGTTGAACAGAGGTCTTCATTTCTTTGGTATAAATACACAGGAGTGCAATTTGTGGGGTTGTATAGTATTTGCATGTTTAGTTTTATGAGAAATTGCCAAACGGTTTTCCAGAGTATCTGTACTACTTTGCCTTTTCGTCAGTGATATACAGTGATCCAGTTTCAACATATGCTTGTCAGTATTTGGTATTACTACCCTTATTTATAGCTATCCAGATAGGTGTACTTAGTGACACCTCAGTGTGGTATAATTTGCATTTCCTTAATAGCAAATGATGACTATCTTGTGCTGATGCCACTATATACTTCTTCAGTGAATGTATCTTCATATGTTTGCTTTTTCTTTAATTAAATTTGTTTTTCTACTGTTGAGTTTTTCCTTTTATGGATCTTGTTTTTGGTGCAGTCTTTGCCTAGCTATAAATTTAAAGGTTTTCTCTGACATTTTTCTAAAAGTACCACAGTTTTATATTTAATTCTGTGGTCCAGTTTGACTTAGTGTTTGTACAGGCCGTGAGATTAAAGTCCTTTCTTTATTTTTGGAGGGGGGATGCTGTTGTCTAAATCGCTTTAGCAACATTTATTGAGAAGTCTAGTCTCTCTCCATTACAGTACTCATGCACCTTTGTCAAAATTCATTTGGCCATATTGGTGTAGGTCTGTTTTTGGCTTTGCCATTCCATTTTTCTTTATCTCCTTCTCTTTGCCATTACCCCATGATTTTCGCTACTAAATCAACTTAAGTCTTAAAATTTGGAACCCTTGTTTTTCTCACATTTTTCTTTTTACAGTTATTTTATCTGTTTGTATATATTTTCTATATATATAAACATTTTTGCTGAGATGTTAAATGCCTTAAATTTGCTCATCTGTTTGGGGACAGTTGACATTTTCATTTAGCCTTCCAAACCTAAATACTAAATAAGTTTATTTAGCTCTTCATTTCTTCATTTTATACTTTTCATCATTTAAGTTTTCATGTTTTATTAACATTTCCTGTTTTTCTTTTCATTTTTGAGTGATTGTAAATAGTACTGTATTGAATTTTGTTGTTCATTGCAAGTACTGATTTTTCTGGGTTGGTCTTCTGTGTACTTGCAGGATTCACTTGTTATTTGTTTGCTTATTTATTTATTGTGTGTGTGTGTGTGTGTGTATTTATTTCATCTTGCTATGTAGTTCAGGCTAGCCTTGAATTCATGGTGATCTTCCTGCTTCGGCCTTCCGAGTGCTAGGATTATAGGCATGAACCACCACACCTGGTTTATTATTTGTTTAGCTAGGCATGGTAGCGCATGCCTGTTTTCCCAGCTATTCTGAAGGTTGAGGCAAGGATTGCTTGAGCCCAGGATCTTTAGGCCAGAATGGACTACATAACAAGATTTGTCTCCATGAAAGAAAAAAAAAAAAAAAGAATTAGTTGATGTTTAATACGTTAATCGGATCATTGGAAACTCGAGGCTGTATGTATAGCTAATGCCCAGTTGGCTGGCCGTGATTGACTGAGCTTGTTTCTCAGTTAGATTTCCCTGTACTTACATGGGTTCTCAGGGTTTTGAGCCACCTGTCTAATGGCTTCCTGGTTAATGATTTTTAACAGTACTAGGAGGTGTGTTTTGTTTTGGTAGATTTCTTGGAATCTTCTATGTTGTCAGTCATACCATCTGCAAATAAGGATGGTTTTTATTTCTTCTTTTCTAGTCTATACCCTTTACTCTCCCACCCCTTTGATAGAACCTCTAGGGCTTTTTCAGGGCCTGGGGATTTAGATCAGTGATTAGAGTGCAAGGCCCTGAGTTCGATCCCCGGAACCAAAAAAAAAAAATTTCAAAAAATTTTTCAGATAAGATCTCTATTTATGACACTGAATTGCCCTGGGCTCTAAACTTGCGATCTTCCTACCTCAGCCTCCCAGCGTGCTCAGATTATAGACATGTACCACCATGCCCAGCCTTGTTTCCTTCTCTTGTCTTACTGAATGGAATAGAACTTCTAGCACTATGTTGAATAAGAGCGGTGAGCATGAACATCATTTCTCATCTTAGGAGGAAAGTACTCTCTCACCATTAGTATGATGTTACAGGGTTTTTGTATATGCTGTTGATCAAGATGAGAAAATTCCTTTCTGGAGCAGTTCACTTTCGAATTCTCCCTACTCATTCCAAGCAGGTGTCTGTCATCTCTCTTTTCCCCTTTTCCCATCTTCAGATAGTCTTCTTTTATTTAAAAAAAAGATTTCCTTCTGTTTCTATTTCTTGGAGAGTGTTTTTTTGGAGGGAGCGGTGCTGGGGATCGAACTCACCTTGCACTTGGTGGCAAGTGCTCTACCACGGAGCTAAATCCCAACCCTTCAGAGAGTTTTCATCATAAATTGGTGTTGAATTTTTCGGATTTTTTTTCTTTTTGGTACCAGTTAGTATGGTCATATTTTTCTAATCGAGCTTGTTAATATGATGGATTACATTAACCTTTAAGTATTGAACCATGTTTGCATCCCTGAAAAAAACCAACCATACTTAGTTATGGAATGTTAAATATCTTTACATACTGCTGAATTTATTTTGCTAATATTTTATTGAGAATTTTTGCTGGAGTTGGAGGTTTAGCTCAAGTGGTAGAGCGCTTGCCTAGCAAGTACAAGGGTCTGAGTTCAATCTCCAGAACCCACACCTTGCAAATAATTTTTGCATCTGTATATATCTAAAGGGTATTGGTTGGTGGTTTCCTTTTTACTATCTTTCTACTTTTGATATCATGTTAATACTAATTTCTAAGATTAATTGGAAAGAATTTTTCTCCACTTCTGTTTATTAGAAATTATGTAGAATTTGAGGTAATTCTTTAAATATTTGGTAGAATGCTTTTGGGGAATGTTTTTAAATTATGAGTTTAATTTTTTTAATAGTTATAGGGTTATTCAAATCTTTTATTTTACACTGGATGTATTATGGTAATTTGTTCTTGAAGAAATTGGTTAGGTTTCTCTGAATTTTGAAATTTGAGTTTGTAGAATTGTTTGTCTTTTTCCCTTACTGTCCTTTTTATCCTTCAGAGTCTGTAGTGATAGCTCTTACATAATATTTAATATTGTTTCTTTGGCTTTTTCTTCTTTCTAAAACTTTGTCAATCTTATTTATCTTTTTAAAGAACTAGTTGTTCCATTGATTTTTTTCCCCTCACAATGTATGTTTTTGTCAGTGCATATTAATTGTACTGAATATTGGGTTTCATTGTGGCATTTTTAACACATGCATATAATAAATATACTTTGACCGTATCCAAACCTCTTGTTACTCTCCTTTACCCTCCCCTGTTCTTCCTGCTGATTCCTTTTCTCTTATTCAGGGTGGTAAATCCCTGACTTTCCAACATTCGAGTTGTGAACTTTCACAGATAGGAAGAACCTTGCATTATGAACATGAACATTCATAGATGCCAACAAATTGTGGAAGTAGCTCACCTGTTTGCAGGACACTGTCATGGTTGTGCTCCTGTGTGGTTACTGTACAGTGTGATAGTGTACAATAGTGCAGTGCTCAGTCAGAGCCCAGGATGTCTGGAAGCAATAGGAAAAGCAGTGATAATGTGGAGTGGACCACTAGGAAGCACAAAACAATGTACATTGTACTATATATTTGAGTCAAAGATGTATAAGACTCACTTTGTCGAACTTATGAATGAATCCAACTTTACAAACCTCCCAGAATGGAACTCAGTCATAAGTCAGGGACTGACTGTAGTCTTCCTTTCACTTTCATGTCACCTTTTTTCTCCAAAATTTAACATATGAGGGAAAACATGAGATATTTGTATTTCTTTTTTTTTTTTTTTTTTTTTTTTTTTTTTTTTTTTTTTTTTTTTTTTTTTTTTTTTTTTTTTTTTTTTTTTTTTTTTTTTTTTTTTTTTTGAGATATTTGTATTTCTGAGTGTGGCTCATTTTGCTTGGTGTGATGATCTATGATTCTATCCATTTTCCTGTAAATAACATGATTTTGTTTTTCTTTCTGGATGAATAATACTCCATTGTGCATGTACAGTATTTGTTTTCTATGTCCATGGACAGGCATCTAGGCTAATTCCGTAACTTGGCTATTATGAATTGTGCTGTGATAAAAATGAGAATACAGGTTAATTCCTTCAGGTATACACCAAGGAGTGGTATAGCTGGATCATATGGCAGTTCTCTTTTAATGTTTTGACAGACATCTATACAGATTTTGATAGTGGCAAAACTAATTTACATTTCACACCCCCACATCCTTGCGAATGTTTATTGTTTTTTTTTTATTCTTGATGATAGATAACCATTCTGACTAGAGCGAGATGGAATCTCAGTGTAATTTTGATGTATATTTCCCCGATAGCTAAAGATGTTAGACTTTTTTATATATTTGGCCTTTTGCACTTCTTTTGAGTGCCAATTTACTTGCCTGTTATTGATCAGATTATTTGTGCTTTCGGTGCTTTGTTTTGAGTTCTGTCCTTGGCAAAGATTTTCTGCTGTTCTGCATGGGGACTAAGCCTCCAAACACTTGAACCATTGAGGGACAAACTACATCCATACCATAGTACTTTCTTTTTCTTTTTTCTTTTTTGGGTGCTGGGGATCGAACTCAGGTTCTTGTGCTTGCTAGGCGAGTGCTCTACCGCTTGAGCTAAATCCCCAACCCCCAGACCATACTAATTTCTATTACAGATTTCTAGTTTCATTACATTGTGGTTGGAGGACACAGTGTATGACTTCAATTTATTTAAATTTGTTGAGTTTTATTTTATGGCCCATTCTATGATTTATCTTGATATTTTTTCACTGGCCACTTGAAATTCATGCATATTCTGCTCTTTTTTGGTGCATGGTTCTATAAATGTTCATTGGATCCTGTTTGTTAAATATGTTGTTGAAGTCTTTGTTATCTTTGCTGATTTTCTGTCTGTCTTGCTCTTTTCTGTCTAGCTCTGGTTCTTTGGGCTTTACTTCCTTCACCCACCAGAAAAATCGGAGTGTCTCACAGTCTCTCCTGGAGTGTTAGAAGTCTAGGTTTCCCACTTTCGACTTTGCTGGTGTAGGTGGGGCCACAACTTCTTCTGTGGTGTTTGAGTGGAGTTAGAGTAATTACTGTCTAAAAGATTTCTCTCGTCAGACAGTCCCATTTGGGGCCCATTCTATGGAGCACACAGGCTGCTCTTCTTATTTTATCTGTGCCCATTTGTGTGTCTGTTTTGCTGACCTTCACTTTCAAGTCTCTCAAAAAATAAAATCTAGAGACTCCTACCGCTCTTTTGTTTTATATGTAATATTTCAGGAATTTTAGTTATAATTAGCTAAAGGAGTAGGGAAAGGAAACTATTTTATCCTCCCAGAAGTGAATGTTGTCTGTCTAGTTTCTCTTTTTTTTTTTTTTTTTTTTTTTTTTTTTTTTTTTTTTTTTTTTTTTTTTTTTTGGTGCTAGGGATTGAACTCAGGGCCTTGTGCTTGCAAGGCAAGAACTCTAACCACTGTGCTAAATTCCCAGCCCCTCTTATTTTTCTTTGTTATTTTGCATGTTGAATGAGATAGGACTGTTTTTCCCAAATATATAGCCAGTTGAGCTAGTGTCAGTTATTGAATAACTTACTCTTCAGTAACAAGTTATATAAGAAATTCTCATATATTTGCATTTTTATACAGAGTAGAAGTTACTTAACAACTTGCCTGATCGACTCCTACCAATTTAATCAAACCTGTTACAAGGATTCAGAGTTAAGACTCCTAAGGTGCTTCTAGTTAATACTTTATGTACAATATAAAAAAAGTACTGCTAAAGGGTTGAGTTTGTGAAAACTAAATTTGGAAAGACTTGTCAGTGGAAATCACTGTAAAAAGTTACTTTATTATGAATTAGGTCCATGTGAGACCTTAAAATTTTGGGGGAGGAAGATGTACCCCAAAATGTCTTTTTTACTCTACTTCATATCACCACAGCTTCGTGAAGTACAGTACTTTACTTTTAAAGGGCTTAAACTAGTACTCATATTTGTATGTTAGGGAAAAGGGCATCCTAAAATCACATGTATCTGGGTGTTTTCTGCATCTCAATCAATACTCTTTTGGCCTGTTTGCTTCTGTATCAGTATCATACTATTTTAAATTACCTCAGCATTTTTTAAAGCACATTTTGATATCTAATAGGATAATTTTTCCTGTAGTGTAAACTTTAAGTAGAAAATAACAGAAAATCCAAACAAAATTGACTTTTACCATGAAGAAACTAGCTTAAGGGACTAGAGGTTCAGAGTGAAGGGCAGACTTCAGTGCTTATTTTAACAGCTCTGGCTCTTATTTCCCAGCAATTCTCTGGGATTAATGGATTTTTTTAAAATTTTATTTTAATGGTACATTTTAGATGTACACAGTGATAACATTCATCATAGGGGATTTGTACCTGTACATGATGTATCTTGTTGCTTCTTTTTTCCCCATTCCCCTCCCCTCCTCCTCTCCTCCCTCCCCATTTATAAAAGCTTTGTTTCCATTTTTTCCTTCCATTTCTTATTTCTCTTGTCCCTCTGTTCCTTTCCCCCTCCCTTGTTCCCTTTCCTATTTGGACATTTTATTGGTATTAATGGATTAATATTGTTTAATGTGGGAAAACCTAGCAAGGAAAAGATTGTCATGATCGACTTGTATAGGTTCTTCTTCCTGTCTATTAGAGTCATTTGGGTAGGTTTTTAAAATGCTAATACCTCATTGACTCTTTACACTGATTAGTATCTCTGAGGAACAGGCCCAAGCGCCTATATATTTTAAAAGTTTAGTTAGTAATTCCAATATGGAGGTGAGGCTTTGATTAATCCAGTTACTCTTGAAGCCATGGTCAGTTTCCGAAATTGCATGGCTAAAATAATGATAGAGAGGCGTTAGTAGACAGGGTAGTTGGGATACTGTTCAGAAAAGAAATACTGGTTGCTGAATATAACCTGCAATGTCAGTATACCAATTCTTATTTTTTCCTAAATATTTGTTGCCAGTTTTACTTGTTTAGTTTTCTAGATAAATTTTCAAACCAGTTTATCAAATTTAAGAATAAGTTCCATTGGAACCTAGAATTGAATTTTATTAAGTTTATGGATCACTTGTGCAGTGGTGGGATACAGGAAAGGAGTCTGAGTCACTACCCAGGTATCCTTGAAAAATATTTGCTTTGAGCTTTCCAGTGTTTCAGAAAGCTTATTGCTCATTGTTGCTAACTTTTGTTTACATCATACACCAATAATTATTTCAACTTGGCTGAAATTATTTTCAAGTAATTTCAAGCAGAAAAGATGTGAGTATGCCAGTACTTCTGTCTGGTTTTGCTGCTCATCATGGTTTCTTGAACACAATGTCATTTTTTTTTTTTTAGTATTTTGTGGTAGGTACTTGATTGAGTTCTTCTTTCAGAAGACATAATGTGTCATGAGTTTTGAGACTCCGAATGTCCCCCCCCAAAATGTGTCTACCTTGTTTACGCATTTGGACACCAGTGGATATTGAATTCTGGATTAAAATCCATTTCCCTAAAGATACTAAAAATCTTGGTTCTTCATTGAGAAAAGAGTTTGCTAGTTAATATCCAAAACAGAAAGCTGAAGTTGTTTGTTTAGTAGGCAGTGAGTAGCTGTTCATGTTAGATAATCTCTCCAAAGAAAGCAAAGATGTGTCAAGGTTCAAGGATGAGATTGGCTCATAATTTTTTTCTTTGTTCTCAAATAGTTTATGTAAATTACAATTATTTGTTCCTTGAAATGTATTAAAACTTGTCTGTAAAACCTTGTGGTCCTGATATTTTCTTTATGAGAAGATTTCATAATGATTGATTCAATTTTATTTTTAATTTTTCTGTAAATTTGTATTTTACTTTATTTTAGATTTATTGATAGTAGCCGAGTGTGGTGGTGTATACCTGTACTCTTAGCACTTAGGAGGCTGAGCCAGGAGGATCACCATGAGTTCAAGGCCAGTCTGGACTACATAGTTCATGGCCAGCCTGAACTGCCTAGTGAGACCCTGTCTCAAAAAACAAACAAAAAAACCACACAATAAATAAAATTATTTATAATAGTGCTGTGTCTTTTGAATGTGCAGTATAATTGTTACTCTTCATTTATAGTTTTTGAGAGACCTTTTTTCTTTTTGAGTTCTTGGGATTTTATTTTGTTTTGTTTTGTTTTGTTTTTTGAGACACACTTGCTGTGTAGCTTAGGCTGGTATTGAACTTATGATCCTCCTCTCCCAGCCTCCCAAGTGCTGAGATTAAAAATGCTCTCCACTATGCCTGTCTGTTTTTTTTTTAATTGATCAAACTTGCTAGAACTATATAAATTTTATTAATTTTGACAGGGAACTACCTTTTCATTTATTGAGCTTTTTCTTTGTTTTTCTCTTTCATTATGTTTTTCTCTTGTTTGTAATTTTTCCCTTTTACTCTTTAGATTCTTCTGCTTTTCTAACTGCTTAGGGTAGATGCTTATTTCATTAATATAATTAGACTGACTGACTTTTGTTTGTTCATTTTTGCTCCTGGCCTTTTGATCCTGTCTCAAAAAATAAAATCCAGAACCTCGTATATACTAAATATGTACTCTGCCACCGAGCTAAACCCCTAGCCTTGTTTTTAGCTCTTCTTGTTTTCTGATGCAGCTATTTAAAACTGAAAGTCTGCCTTTATGCTACATTTACAAGGTTAGTCTTTTTCTTTCTTCTGTTTTCAAAATTCTGTATGATTTCCTCTCAGACTTGTGAGATCTTTAGAATTTTGCAAACATGCATTTTTTAAAATTGTTTTATGTTTTTTGGCGGGGGCAATGCTGGGGATCGAACTCAGGGCTGTGCACTTGCTAGGCAAAAGCTCTGCCATTGAGCTAAATCCCCAACCCCAAGAAACATGCATTTTAAAAAAAAGCTATCTTTTTGTTACTGTCGTTAGAGAATATGGTTGTAGTATACTCGTTACATGAAAGTTGTTGAGACTTTATGTCTTGGCATTTGGTCAGTTTTTGTGTATGTTTTATATGTATTCTTCTGTCTGTATATCTGTTAGGTAAAACTTACAACTTACTAACATTTTTCTGTTTTTTTTTTTTTTCTTTTTTTTACTGAGATAAATGCATTAAAAGTCATCCTTTGTTACAATGGATTTGTCACTCTTTTCTGGTTCTTACCAATCTGTTTATTTAGGTTTTGTGCCTTCTAACTATGCAGAAAAGATAAACATTTCCCAAAAAAGTATCTGTTATTTAGTATATATAAGTTCTGGTCTTAACTATATTGAGAACTTTTCATAATCTGTATAATGAACTTAGTGCTAGTCATGGTTTTTGCCTTAAAGTTAATTTATGTGATACTAATACAGCAACACAAATTTTTAAAAATTAGTATTTTCTATTTTTACTTTCAGTGTCCTTAGATTTTTTTAGGTAGTCTTTTGAAAAGCATGTAAATGACTATCCCTCAACTTCATATAAAAATATTTTCTTTTGTTTTTACAGTGCTGAAGCTGTTGAAGATGGCAGAGGAAGTGGTAGTAGTAGCCAAATTTGATTATGTGGCCCAACAAGAACAAGAGCTGGACATAAAAAAGAATGAGAGATTATGGCTTCTGGATGATTCTAAGTCCTGGTGGAGAGTTAGAAACTCCATGAATAAAACAGGTTTTGTGCCTTCTAACTATGTGGAAAGGAAAAACAGTGCTCGGAAAGCATCTATTGTAAAAAACCTAAAGGATACCTTAGGTAAGTTGTTTCTGTATTTTCTTTTAAATGGATTCTGGAACTTAATTCTGACTGGTAGGCAGAATTGAAAAGGCTAGAACTGGAATTTCAGTTAAGCAAGGTAAGTTTGGTTCATAGCGGGTATTTAAGCCAAGGAAGTAGTGAATGTTATAAATGTAGGCCCAAATTCAAAGATCAAGTGGTGCTAATGAGCAGAACTCTCACCTTCTAACAGAACTCTCACCTTCTAGCAGGAGCTCCTTGAATCATGAGTGCCTTGTTGGAGAGTAGAAGAAAATTCTCTCTAATTCATAAGGGAAAAGAGAGTTAAGATGCAGAATTGTCTCCTTGGGCATCAAGGCAATTTATTTTACATGGCACATTACTGAATTTTAACATGTAATGACTTAACATTTTGAACTTCACTTTAAAAAATACCATCTTCTATTTGATACAAGTCTTGAACTATGGATCATTATTATACATTAGCACCTGCAGGGCTGATTTCTTTCCTATTTTCTTTTGCCCACTCCTTTGTTCCTCTAACTATAAATTTGTTTGCTTGTGATTAATTTTTACTGGTTTTCCAATAGGCCCAGAGACAGTTGCACCTACTTCATTCATAGCGACTTGTCAAAGCCGATAGGAAGGAAATATATATGAGGGAAGACTGCCCTCCACTTTAATTGAATATTGCTTAGCTGACAGGAAGGAATTGGGAAGGACAGAAATTAATTTTGGTATTCAGACAGGCGTACTGTCACTTAATTATTCTTTGTCAAGGGGTAGGAAAAGAGAAAAATTTTTCCTCAGAAAGAGAGCATTGTAGCATGATTGACAATGTGGTTTGAAATATTTTGACTTACTGCTTTCTATTAGTTTTTATTTCTCATTCAGTGTTTTTATTCTTCTAGAGTCTTTTTATCAGCAATAGAATACATGTTTAATGTTTTTAACCATTGTGAGATAGCAAAACATAAAATAATAATTCAAAGAATTCCATAAGGTGTTAGGATATGTTTCTGAGCTAGATGTTTCTGGTGTTTTAAAGGTAATTTAATAGATGTAATCACCATGACTTTTAACTGCCC
Organism: Hystrix cristata; assembly: GCA_004026905.1. Classification (NCBI taxonomy): domain Eukaryota; kingdom Metazoa; phylum Chordata; class Mammalia; order Rodentia; family Hystricidae; genus Hystrix; species Hystrix cristata. The sequence continues at coordinate 13,196 of PVJO010010383.1, forward strand.
AGATAACTTTTTATCTCTATTTCAGTCTTAAGAAACCTGATAACTTCATTATAATGCTACAAACCTCATTATAATGCTACAAATTTCATTATAATGCTACAGTTATTACTCCCTATATTCCAGGGTGATCTCGAGTTTTCCTGTGTAGTGATATAAATCCAACTTTTGCATTGGTCAGCTGCTTTTCCCTCAAAATTTATGCACCTCCTTTTGGTAACTTAAAATTAATTAATGCATCATGTATAGGTACAGAATAAATGTAATGAATGTGACCATTGTATGTAGAATGTACCAATACATGTTCTTGATTTAAAATAAAAATTAAAAAATAAATAAATAAAAATAATTAATGGATTTGTTTTGCAGTAATTATGCTAGTAGAGACTAGCATATTTGCTATTTGGAAGTTGAGGAAGCTAAAGAAAGGATGAATGTGTGAAAGTATTTTTAACTATTAAAAATATATATATTTTGTTTCTTCCAAAATAAGAGAATAATAAAGTACGTTTTTGGCTATCCTGATTTACTTGTTTTTCAGGTTCTTCTATAGTTTAGGGGAAAAATAGTTTTGAAGAGAAGCCTCAGAAAAACTTTCTGTTGCTTGGGTGTGGGCCAGGTCACATGGATTGGGTGTGGGAAGTTTCAGTGTTGCAGAACAGACCAGGAAGCTCCCTGGGAATTATCTTGAGCGGTGTTAACAAACTTAGGGGGAGAACACAACATTTTATTCAAAATGGATTGGTTAAACGTCTTTAAGGATTTTTTCAGTAAGTTATTCTTTTTATTAAATCTATAGTTTTGTTGTAGTTTTTGAGTTAGATTTTGTGAGTTTAAAGGGAAGCTATGGAGTGAACTTTGTGATTTAATATAAGCTGATGCTTAATGTTGTTTGTGTAATGCAGGCTAAGTGATTGGTGATACATCAAATGCTGTTAGTTTTGACTTAGTAAATAAAATCATTTAAAAATATTTTGATATGATTATTTAAATAACAAATAGGGAAAGGATATAAATCTTTTGAATTTGATGTAGTTAATTCAAATTCAGTAACATTCAATTTAGCACAAGCATTTGAAGTGAATTAAATCAGTTATAAATATTAAAGTGTTAGGGAAAAGGGGATTAGGTGAACAAATTCTTTTATCTTCAACCTTTAAATTAATATGATAACATTTTACTACTTAGATTTTGAAAAAGTGTAAGGATAACATGGTAAGAGTGCTAGTAAAATACTAATACTGACTTATTAGAGCCTAATCTGTGTCTGCTGATGGCCTTTTTATGATCTTATAATAGTGAACTTGATTTGATCTTGAATATTTGCTTGATATTTCTACAAAAATGAACAGAGGAATTATTGTAGAAGTCTCTTATGCACAAGGAGCCTAAGGAAACAAAGAGTAACCTGTCGAGAGATTCCAGGGAAAAGAGATTCCAGGGAAAAGGGCAGAACAGAAGAGGAGTAAGCACTTTGTTGAAAAAGAATGTTATAATTGTAATATGAGGACTCATTTTTTTCTTTAGTTAGCTTTGGTGGCTAAGTGACTCTTTCCAGAATGTCTGGTAATTTTGGCTTACTTTTTGGAGAGTTAATAAATCTAAATTTATTTGCATTTCCAGTTTTTGGGTTAGTTTTCTTTTTAGAGATTTTATTCATTTATTCATCAACACATTTTTATTGAGAGTCTACTGTAAGCCAGGTAAAAATCATAAGATTGAAAAACTAATATTAACTCTTGTCACAACTTACATTTTGGTGCCAAAGTAGATGATAGTTATTATTTATTAATAATACAGTGGATTTCATATCCAGGTTTAATCATAAGTAATATTAACTATAAATTAACCAGAAATAGTATAAAAAGAATTTATAGTGCCACTGATACAGTGAATTAGTATATATTATTCATCAATAGAATGATAAAATTATTCTTTCAACTGAGTCTTAGGAAGCTGTTAATCTTAAAATACATGTGTAGTCTGAGGGCCAGAATTTGAAATTTGTAACCAAAATATTCCTTCCCTTAAACCGTGTAGAACCTCAATATATTTATTTTGGCATGCAGCTTATTAGAGTAGAAACAGGCTATTCATTCAACTGCTCCCTGAATAGATTTAAGAAGTAGAGGAAACAGGATATGTGCTCCTTGTGTGGTAGCCAGAATATCCTTGAAAACAAAAATATATTTTATATAAAACAAATAATATATTTCATTTAGATGAAACAGATGGAAATATAAAAGCTTAAATAAAAACCTGTAATGGATAGAACACTCTAAGTTTGTATTTAGAATTTTGTACTGCTCCTAGATCAACCATTTACTAGCCTTGTGGCCTAGAATATAGAACCTAACTTTCTGATTTCCTGTTTTTTGTTTAATATAGGAGAGAGTTGGGCAAGACTAATGATCCTGGAAAATCCCTTCTAATTTTAAAAGTTTTATAGTTGTGGTAAACAACTTAGTGGTCTTATGTGTGTCATAGGAATCAGGGGAACTCCATCAGAGAGAAATTAGTTTTGAAGAAGTAGAAACATAAGGGTGCAATGATAGTTAACTGAGGAATTAGAAAAAGCAGTAAAGCTTTTTTTGGATCCCTTCTAGTGAACATTTACTCAGTGATTTAGGTGAAGAGAAAATGACATTCTTGAAGTAAGGAAGACCTGATTCTGGAAGTGGTACCTAATAAACCAAGTTGGGTGCAGTGGTACACCCCTGTAATTCCAGCACTGAGGGAGGCTGAGACAGGAGAATCACAAGGTTGAGTGGGCAACTTAGTGAAACCCTGTCTCAAAATTAAAAATTAAAAGGGCTAGGGAGGTAGCTCAGTGGTAGAACACTTCACTACCACAAAACAAAAGACTAAGAAGATTCCTTAGAATCTAGTCTAGTAGCAATTTGCATAAGTAAAAGATTTAGTAAGAGCTACTGTAGCAATGTAGGTGAAGGGATACGATGCAATGACTTCTTTATGTATGTGTTGGCTGATTGAAACATGTAGGTTATGCACTTTGGGTACTTTAATCATGATATTGAGAAACTGACAGTTCCAGATACTACCATCTAATACAGCAGGGATTTGGAAACTAGATTATATAAGGAACAGATGTTGATACTAAGATTTGCCTAAGAAAGAAGATAAGGTATCACATGAAAATGAAATGTTTTACAGTGATTAACCAAGTTCTTGAAAACCTTTTGAGGAACTTGCGTTGCATTGTTCTGGTTAAGAAACTTAGCTGTGGAAACAAAGAAATAATAATAATTAGTGAGGAAAAGATTGGAAGCTCTAAGGGTTAGGGATTTAGCTCAGTGCTAGAGCACTTGGCCCGCGCAAGGCCCTGAGTTTGATCCCAAGCACCCCACCTGCCCATAAAGATTGAAAGCTCTGCTAGTATTTTTTATTTTTTTAGGCAAAAGTACCAATAAAAATGATCGCCTCACTATTGCGTACCTCTTTGGTATTTAGATCCAAGCATTTTCTTCTCAACCCTAACTGGGTCCAGCTATGTAATTCAACCGTAAAGATTTAAGTAACTTTAAAAAATTAAATACCACACACACCAAGAGGTAGTAAAGTATTAACTACCATTGATTGAGTTCCTACTATGTGCTGTGTCCTGTGCTGTGTTCTTTACATTGTGCACTTTTAAAAACTCTTTACAAAACTTTTATGATATGGATACTTACTACTACCATTTCACAAACAATGAAATTAGAGTTTAAAGATGCTTAAATAACTTGACCAGGGTCACATAAGACTAAAGTTTAAATTTAGATCTCTTTTGTTTAAAATTTTCATTATTGGATCCATTATGACTAAAGCGTAGAGAAATAATCAGATAAGCAATGTATTAGAAAGATTTGCTGTAAAAAGGACCAATTGATGTTAGAAGGATTGTAGTGAACTGTAAGGTCAGGAAGTGTTAGAATCTGAATGTTTGTGCCCACCCACTTTTTTTTTTTTTAAGAGATGTGGTCTTTCTGTGTTGCCCAGGCTCATCTTGAAGTCATAGGTTTAAGTAATCCTGCCTTAGCCTCTCCAGTAGCAGGGAATGTAGGGGTGTACACTAGTGCACCCAGCTGTATCCTCCCAAATTTATAGGTTGAAATTAATCATCAGTTATTAAGAGGTGGGATTTTGGGGAGGTAGCTAGGTTGTGAAGACAGGGCTTCAATGGAAATGGGATTAGTGTCCTTATAAAAGAAGCCCAATGGAGTTTGTTTGCTTTTTCTACAATCTGAGGACAGCAAGAAGGTACTGTTAATGAGAAACAGGCCAGTCTGCCAGTGCCTTAAGCTTGGACTTCTGGCCTCCAGAACTGTGAGAAATAAATTCCTGTTGCTTTTAAGTTACACAGTTTATAGTATTTTGGTTGTGGAAGCCTGAACAAACTAAGGAAGAATTCAGAAAATATATTGATCTGAGGGAGGCTTGTTGTTGAAAGGATCTAATTGTTGCGATTACACTTAAGAATCTAAATGGTATTCATACTTTTTTGCTCGTGTAACTTTGTGCTTTTGTATCTGCTCTCATGGATAGCAGGAGATTGAAAGGTCTGTTATCTAGCAATAGATATGAAGGCCAATAAACAGACTCTTTTCAAAGAATTGTAAGCAGGAAAATAAAACCTACTGTTATATGCATTTATTCAGTTATTCACATGGTATATGCATTAATGGAACATTTAATATGGGTGGGGCGTGGGGATAGAGAAGTGGTTAAAAATGTGTTTGATCTCAAGGAAGCAGATGGTGCTGTACAGAGTGTTAAATGTTACAGGAAAAAGTATTTAAAATAGTAATGACACAAATGAATACATGAATTCTTGGGGCGAGAAAGGGAAATTTTTGGTGAATAGATACTTGGACTGAGTCTTGAAGAATGAGGTGGGAAGTGTTTTAGGCAGAAAAACATTGTGTGCAAACCTGAGAGCCTTGGAAGAAGGTTTTGATAACCCTGAAGAACTTAACATTCAGGGCTGTGGTATGTTAATCAGTATGCAAAGGAGGAACAGGAATGAGGTTAAGGACATGCTGACCAGAGACACTGTTCTGTGTTTTATAGAAAATATTCAAGTATATGTTCTTTGAAGCATTTCTGGCCTCTAAGATTAAAATAGGTTGTTTGATGTTTTCTTCCTCAAAACTTTAGTTGTTGGGTCTGGGTTTGTGTAAAATTCTTTTCTTTCTTTGATAATGTGTAATTAGTCTTAGACATTATCTTTTTTCAGAATTAAAAAAAATTATTTTGAAACCAATCTTTATTTTCAGTTAAAGTTTTTTTTTGTATTTGCTTACGATTATTCAGTTTAACAAACTTTACTGTAAGCATCAACTTATATGCACAATTCTGGGTGGTATAGGTAGTGGTAAAGATTAGTAAAACGTACAACGCTCCTTACTGAAAGTTTATGCTTTAGTAGATGGGCTTAAAAGATACCAAAAAAAAAAAAAGATAATGTGTATACTTCAGAAGAACAAGGTGCTGGGATGTTTAAAAAGGGGAGAGCTTACATACCGTTGGGGATAGGGGTAGCAAATGAAGAATATTGAGAAACACAGAGCAAGAATATTAATAGAATTTAAACGTTTTTACTTGAAACTTTGCTTTTTGAATGAGTAGATATTTAAGAAGCAGAAGTTTTAATAAGTTTTTTTTTTTGGTGGGGTACTGGGGATTGAACTTGGGGCCTTTTGCTTTCTAGGCAAGTGCTCTGCCACTTGAGCTAAAACCCCAACCCCTTTAATAAGGTTTTGAGGAGAAACCAGTAAATAAGATAAACTAAATCATGAAGGATGGAAACATAATTTGGAGATTTTTTTTTTTTTCATAATTTGGAGATTTAAAGTAGCCCATTTCTTATTAAGATTTAGGGTTATTTCAGTGCAGGGGATTATTAGAAATACACTTTTATTTAACATTTACTACTTCACTGTAGTGTCATTTTACTTTATTCAACTCTTGCAGCACTCTCAACTAGATAAATTTGCCTGGCTGTGTTTATCTCTTTTAAAAAAACAGTTTTTTTGAGACAGGGTTTTACTGTGTTGCCTAGACTACTGGCCTTTACCTCATGATCCTTCTATCTCAGCCTCCTGGGCACCTGGAATTACAAGCATTCACTACCACACTTTTTTGTGTCTATCTTTGCTCTAATTTTTATTACTTCCTTCCTCACACTAGCTTTGAGTTTAGTTTTTTTTTTCCCTTTTTCAGAATCTTCAACTTACAAGTTTAAGTTGCTGATTTGAGATTGCTTTTCCTTTTTTAACGTAAGCTTTTAGAGTTACACATTTCTTTCTGAACACTACTTTGGCTACATCTCATGGGTTTTTCTGTGTCGTGTTTCCATTTTCACGGAAATGTCTCGAAGTATTTGTCTCGAAGTATTTTCTCATTTGTAATTTTTTCTTTGACCCACTGGTTAAAAGTATGTTGAGGGGGCTGGGGATTAAGTATGTTGAATGATTTCTACATAGTTCTGAATTTTCTAGATTTTCTTTTCTGTTACTGATTTTTGGGTTCATTCCATGGGCTCAGAGAAGATATTTTGTATGATTTCAATCTTAAATTTATTTAGAGTTGTTCTGTGGCCTAACATGTAGTTTGTCCTGCTGAGTGTTCCATATGCACTTAAGAAAAATGTGTACTCTACTTCTGTTTTATGGAGTGTGCTGTGTGTCTATTAGGTCTAGTTGGGTCTATAGTATTGTTCAAATCCTCTGTTTCCGTAATGATCTTTAATTCTGCTACTGAAAGTGAGATGTTGATGTCTTTAATTATATTGTCCTAATAGTTCTCTGTTTAATTTTATTGAATATGTATACAAACATACATATAATACATATCCTCTTCTGTTGTAATGTTGATTGACCCTTTTATTAATATATAATGTCATTCTTTGTCTCTTGTAATAACTTCTGTTTAAAAGTCTGCATTGTATAATGTTTATATAGACACTCCATCTCTCTTGGTTGTATTTACGTGGAATGTCTTGCCATCCTTTCACTTTCAAGCCTGCTTATGTCTTTGGATCTGATGTATCTTGAAGGTAGCATAGAGTTGCATCATGTTTTAATCTAATTGGCCAGTCTCTGTTTTAGTTGGGAGAATTTAATTCACTTATACTTAAAGTAATTACTGATAAGGTAGGACCTCTGCTATTTTGATACATGTTTTCTATATGACTTCTACCTCTCCCTCTCATTCCTCTAATTACTGCCTTCTTTGATGATTTATTTTTATGTGTGCAATTTTGTTTCCTATCGTTTTCTCTGTGTTTTTTTTTTTTTTTTAGCTTTTTCTTCAGGTCATCCTGGTGATTATGATTAATATCTTAAGTTTTTAACGATCAAGTTTGAATTAATACCATTTTAATTTGAATAGTATGCATAACTCTGCTCCTTTAAAAACTCCATCTTTGAACATTATATCATTGTACAGTAAATGCCCATTTACCAAGATTTGAAATGACTGGTTTTACTTTGTTTTGTTTTGTTTTCGTTTTGTTCTGTTTTGAGACAGGGTCTCACTATGTAGTTCAGGCTGACCTTGAACTCACTGTGTAGCTCAGGCTGGCCTTGAACTTGGGGTGATCCTCCTGCCTCAGCCTAATGAGTGCTGGGATTACAGGCGTGTACCATCACACCAGGCATGAGATACTGTTTTATACGTTTATATTTAAATCATATAGGGGAGAGAGGTAGGACTAATAAGCTAAAAATAAAATACTTCTGACTTTTATATTTACTTGTATAGCTACCTTTATCATTGCTCTTTATTTCTTTGTATGACTCCAGATTTGTTTGTTGTCCTTGCATTTCTGCCTGGAGAGCTATCTTTAGCATTTCTTATAGCACACAATATCTAGTAATGATGTATTCATTTAGTTCATGTTTATCTGGGTATGACTTGATTTCTCCTTTTTTTCTTTTTTTTTATTTTCTTTTTTTATTTTTGGGACGATGTCTCCCTTCTGTAGTTCAGCTCTAGTTTGAATAGGACTCTTTGACTTTTCTAAACTACATTTATAAGTCTGTATAATCATTGTGGCTACTGAAGTGTTTCATTTGCTTCATTGCTAGTATGTTGGCATTGTTTCCTTAAATACCTGGAGCCAGAAGAAAAAGGAAAAACAAAGTTGAGAGGGTGGGATGGAGGGCAGTGGGAAAAACAAGTGGTACATTCCAGTAATCCCAGGAGGCTGAGGCAGGAAGATCACTGTGAGTTCAAGGCCAGCCTGAGCTACATGGTGAGACCTTGTCTCAAAAAAAAAAAAAAAGGAAAACATTCTTCTCTTTTTACAAATGATTCTGTATAGGTGTACTCTTTCACTTAGCCAACCCATTTACGTTTCTGATTTAGCCTTCACCTGCAGTTTTCTCAAAGCCTATAGGTCAGCCAGAAGTAGAAAACAGCTTTTCTCGTATCCAGCCTTGGCCATGTGTGTGTCTTTTGTGTAGAGTGGGGAACTTTTTTTTCCCCCAGTTTTTATTTTTTATTAGTACATGTTTATAGTACATAGTGATTACATTCCTTGTGAGGAGTTGATACATGTATATAAACACATCTCAATTCTTTTTCAACCTTCCCCCCCCGCTTTCTCCCCTTCTTCTGTCTCTTGATCTTCTTCCCATCTGAAAAAAATCTATCTCCCTACTTCCAATTACATGTCCTGTATTTTGCTTTATATTTATATTTTGGGTTTCTAATATAAGAGAAACCATGCAATATTTAAGCTTGTGTGTTTGATTTATTTCACATAACATTATGGTTTCAGGATACATCCATTTTCCTACAAATGACTCAAATTCATTCTTTATGGCAAGAGTTGTTCTTCATTGTGTATAAATACCACATTTTCTTTATCCATTCATTTGTTGATGGCCATATAGGCCACTTCCAGGATTTAGCTACATGAATTGTGCTGTTATAAACATGCGTATGCTTGAATCACTGTAATATGATGGCTTTAAATCTTCTGAGACGATACCTAGGAGGGGAATAGCTGGGTCAAATGGAATTTCTAATTTTAGTTTTAGTTTTTTTTTTTTTTAATTTTAGTTTTTTGAAGAATCTCCATAATGATTTCCTTAGTGGTTGTACTAGCTTGCATTTCCACCAACAATGTAGAGAAGGGTTCTTTTTTCTCTGCAGTCCTCCACCATTTGTTATTATTTGATTTCATAACAATAGCCATTCTTACTGGAGTAAATAGAATCTCAGCATTGTTTTAATTTGCATTTCTCTAATGGCCAGAGATGTTGAACATTTCTTCATGTATTTATTGGCTGTTCGTACTTCTGCTTCTGAGAAATATCTATTCATTGCAGTTGCCCGTTTTTTGATTGGGTGTTTTATTTGGGAGGAGGTCTAATTTTTTTGAGTTCTTTGTGTACTCTACGAATTGGTCCTCTGTTATGAAGAATAGCTGGCAAATTTATTTTCCCATTCTGTAGGTTGTCTCTTCACTCTTGGTTAATTCCTTGGCTATGCAGAAGCCTTTTAATGTGATCCCATTTGCCAATTTTTGGTACTGTTTCTTATACCATTAGGGTTCAGAACGTCCTTGCTTATGCTTATATATTCAAGACTTTTACCTGTTTTACCTTCCAGCAGAGTGTTTATTTTAGCATTTAGATTCATTTGATTTTAGTTTAGTACGTGGTGGCATGTGTGGGTCTGAACTCAAATCTTCTGCATGTGGATAGGCAGTTTTTCAGCACTATTTATTAAAGAGGCTGTCATTCCTCCAGTGTATGTTTTTGCTTTGTCAAAGATCAAACAGCTGAATGTGCCTGGGGTTGTTTCTCTATCCACTGTTCTGTTCCATTGATCCACAAGTCTTGTTTTTGCACCAGTATCGTGCTGTTTTTATTAATGTAGCTTTATAATGTAATGTGAAGTCCTGGACTCTGATTTCATAGGCATGCCTTCTGCTTTACTCTTGTTGCCCGGGATTGTTTTTGCTATTCTGGGTCTCTTCTGGTTCAATATAAATTTTAGGATTGTTTTCTCTAGTTCTGTAAGGAATGCTGTTGGTATTTTTGATTGGGATTTGTGTTAAATCTATTTATCAGTTGTGGATGTATGACCATTTTGACAATATTGGTTCTGTCTATCCAGGAATAGGGGATATCATTCTGTTTTCTAATGTCCTCTTCAATCTCCTTTTTCAAAGTACTGAAGTTACAGAGGACTTTCACTTTCTTTTTAGGTTAATTCCTAAGTATTTAATTTTTCTTGAAGCTATTTTGAATGGTATTGTTTTCCTAATTTCTTTCTCAATGAGTTCATTATTGGTGTACTAGAATGATACTCATTTTTGTTTGCTGATTTTTGTATCCCTCTACATTGCTGAATTATTCTAGGAGTTTTTGGTGGAACTTTTTGGGATATTCTATGTAGAAGATCATGTCATCTGCAAATAATGATAATTTAACTTCTTTCTTTCCTATACATATTCCTTTGTTTCTTTTTCATGCCCAAATGTTCAAGCTAATGTTTTCAGTACAGTAAGTCCCTGACTTTCAAATGAGTTCCATTCTTAGAAAATGTCCGTAAGTCAGATTTTTTTTTTTTTTTTTTTTTGTGGTGCCGGGGATCGAACTCAGGCCCTTGTGCTTGCAAGGCAAGCACTCTAATCTGTAAGTCAGATTTATTGGTAAGTTCAACAAAGTGAGTCTTTTACACCTTTGATACACATATACAGTGTATATTGGTTAGCGCTTCCTAGCAGTGCTCTCCACATCACCACTGCTTTTCCTCTTGCTTCTGGATGTCCTGGGCTATGATTGAGCACTGTGCTGCTGTACACTATTGCACTGTACAGTGAACACACAGCAGCACAACTGTGACAGTGTCAGACATGTGAGTTCCTTCCAAGATTTGTTCACATCTATAATGTTCATAGTGTGTGAGGTCTGTTTCTATCTGTGAAAGTTTGCAACTGAGTGTTTGTCAGAGACTTACTGTATTATGTTGAACAAACATGGTGATAATGGACATCCTTGTCTTACTCCTGCTTTTAGAGGGAGACCTTTTAGTTTTTCCCTCATTTAATTGATGTTGGCAATATGTTTGTCGTAAATGGCTTTTATCAGATTGAGATAAAGTCCTTTTATATCTGTTTTCTTCAGGTTTGTTATCATGAATGGATGTTAGATTTTGTCAAAGGCCTTTTTGTGTCTTTTGAGATGATCATGTGATTTTTGTCCTTCTGTTTATGTGATGTATCAGATTTATTAATTTGCGTATGTTGAACCATCCTCTTATCCCTGAGATGACGCCTTCTTGGTCATGATACATGATTTTTTTTGATGATTTGTTACGTTCTGTTTGCTAGTATCTTGTTGAGGATTTTTGCATCTATTTTCATTGAAGTTGATTGGCCTGTAGTTCTCTTTTTTGGTTAGATCCTTGTCTGGTTTTGCAGTTAATGTAATGCTCCAGGAATGACTTTGGGACTACTCCTTCCTTTGTGATTTCATTAAAGAGTTTGAGGACTATTGGTGTTAGGTCTTCCCTGAAGTTGTTGAAATATCTATCAGTGAATCCATCAAGACCTGGGCTTTTCTTAGTTGGTAGGTTTTTATTACTGCTTCAATTTCACTGCCTGCACAAGAACTTTTAAAATCCCTAGTTATCCTGTGTACTATATATCCTTTCCCATTATCTTCCTTGTCAGGAACTCATCTGTCCCTTATCCCAGTTGTTCTTTCCTCTGCCCCAGCTGTTGCATCAATCAAATGACTTAGGAAAAGCCACCCATGAAGACATTTTAAGCCCTGGGAATGTTCCAAGCCAGATAAACCCAAGGCAAGCCATTGTACCAGTTCCCCAAGGAACTGGCAGACAAGTTAAAACCCACAATTACAATTCTTTTTTTGTTTTTTGAGACAGGGTCTCACTACGTAGCTTAGGCTGGCCTTGAACTCTCAGCAGTCCTCCTCCCTCAGCCTCCCAAGCCCTGGGAGTACAGGCCTGCACCACCACACTTGTTGACAATTACAAATCTTGAAGGATGAGGTTTGTATGGCTCCCTCAGGGATTAGGAGTACAGGTTTCTGCTCTCTGTACTTGGGGCACCACTGATTTAGGGCATAGGAGATGGTAGGCAGACAATTTAAAATTCTGTATCACTGGGCGTGGTGGCACATGCCTGTAATCCAAGCATTTGACAGGCTGAGGCAGGAGGATCACCATGAGGTTGAGACCAGCCTGAGCTACATAGCAAGATTCTGTCTCAACCAAATGAATGAATGAACGGATGAATGAATGCCATAGCATTCTCTTTATGGCAAAGCAGCACCTTTCATCACCAAGCCTTGCCTGCTTTTTATGTTTTTTTCTCTAATGTAATTGATTTTGACAGTGTTTGTCAGCACATTAATTGCTTTTTATAGAGTGTCCTGGAGTTCTCTACGTTGCCATTTTTGTTGCTGTCACTCCTGATGTCAAGATTTTTCAGGATGATGATACTGTTAACCAGAAGTAAGAAAAAGTTGAGAGAGAGAATGTTGATTTATGAGTACAGGAAGCATTATTTTTGTTTGGACATGGTTGTTAAGGTGCTAATGATACAATCTGTTGGTGTTTAGTGACAGTTGGAATTCTAGTGCTTGATTCCAGAAAGAGCTTACAGCTCCAAAGAAATCTGAGAAATCTGTACATAGATGTTAAAATGAAAGTGTAAAATTTTCTTGAAATAGAGGTGAAGGCCAAGTATGGAAGATTGGAAAACACTTTTAATTAAGAGAACAGCAAATTTAATTTTGTTCCTACGACGAATATACATGGTACCTGTGCTAAATAAACAGTGGAGATAGAAAAGATCTAGTTGTCTGTCAGGAAGTTTACTTTCATATTAAGGAAAACAGACAAGTGAACAAATGTAGTGTTGTTTTATAATAAGATTTAGAGAAGTTCAGACAAGCATACAAATAAATCAGGAGAGAAAACAGGAGAGTTGGAGGAGAAAACATAATGAATTGAGTGCTCTGTGGCCTCTGTTGCCACATGAATATATTGAAAAGGCTGAGCCCTCTGAAACATATTACTTTGGTAGTAAGGAGGTGGCATAATTTTCATAATGTAGGTTTAATTGAGTAGTTTTGATACCATGGTGGAGATAGAAAATCAGATTGTTGATGTAAAAGTGTGAGGGAGTGATTAAAAAAAAGTTGAAGGAAAAGGAGAAGACAACTTTTTAAAGCCTAGTATAGCTTAAAAAGAATAGCAAAGTTAAAGCCACTTTATTTTGGAGTAGAAGAGATTCACATGTGTTTTTAGACAGTGACAAGATAGTGGCAGAGAAACAAGGATGGTGAGTCCCAAAAGAGTCAGGAAAGATGGTATTAAGAACCTAGAAGGATCAAGTTTTGAGAACTGAGCTGACTAAAGAAAGAGAATGAGGTTAATGAGAAGAAGTTTCAAGACAGAAGGAATTTGAGAAGTTTTACCCAGAAGACCCAGTTTTCTAGGTAAAGCAAAACAGAATCAACAGACTGAAACATTGACAGCTCTGAAAATAATCTGACTGAACTTGAGGTAGCATACATTGGTGATGATAATACTGTTTGATAATTTAATCATTTCTTTCAACAAGTACATATTAAGCATCTTCTGTGTACTCAGCACTGCATAGGATCCTTGGGATTATGTCTGTGGACAAAATTAACAAAATTCTCTGAGGTTATAGGTGAATGGCATCAATGGAGACAAATAAGTAAATTATTTTAAAATAAATGTATGAGATAAAATAGAGCTCCCTGGATCTGGAAAGTTAAAAAAGCAAATGAGAGTATTACCTAGATGTAACTATAATTTTATATTGCATATCTAGTTCTAATTTAAATCATTGTTTTATTTTTATATAGATTAATAAAAATCTAGCTTAATAAACTATGACCAAGATAGGTGTGGCTTTTTTGGAAGCTTTCTGTACTTGTATTGTAGCTATGAGAGAAATAATAACATTTAAGAGAAAATCAGTTTAGGACAGCTTTGTAATTAGTTATTTCAAGTTCTTTGACAAGAGAAAAGATGAGAAGGTAAACAAATAACTGAAATTCTTTATTTGGTTATGGAAAGAGAATATGTGTTTTTTACTTCCAAAAAGACTATTGTAGACATAAATTTGTTATCTACATGTAAAGGCTTAAACCATATAAAGTTGAAGATCTTTGTTTAATATAAATTAGGTTTTTTGTAGTTTGTACTCACTGTTTTGTATTCTCATTGCCTCCTTTTTATTTAAACAGGCATTGGAAAAGTGAAAAGAAAACCTAGTGTTCCAGATTCTGCATCTCCTGCTGATGACAGTTTTGTTGACCCTGGGGAACGTCTTTATGACCTCAACATGCCTGCCTACGTGAAATTTAACTACATGGCTGAGAGAGAAGATGAATTATCATTGATAAAAGGAACAAAAGTGATTGTCATGGAGAAATGCAGTGATGGATGGTGGCGAGGTAGCTACAATGGACAAATTGGATGGTTCCCTTCAAACTATGTAACTGAAGAAGGTGACAGTCCTTTGGGTGACCATGTGGGTTCACTGTCAGAGAAATTAGCAGCAGTTGTCAGTAACCTAAATACTGGGCAAGTGTTGCATGTGGTACAGGCTCTTTACCCATTCAGTTCATCCAATGACGAAGAACTTAATTTTGAGAAAGGTGATATAATGGATGTTATTGAAAAGCCAGAAAATGACCCAGAGTGGTGGAAATGCAGGAAGATCAATGGAATGGTTGGTCTGGTACCAAAAAACTATGTTACCATTATGCAGAATAATTCATTAACTTCAGGTTTGGAACCATCACCTCCACAGTGTGATTATATTAGGCCTTCACGCACTGGAAAGTTTGCTGGCAATCCTTGGTATTATGGCAAAGTCACCAGACACCAAGCAGAAATGGCATTAAATGAAAGAGGACACGAAGGAGATTTTCTCATCCGTGATAGTGAATCTTCGGTAAGTTGATTTTCAAAGATAAATGGAAATAGAGCTCTGGTTATTAAAAAGAAGATTGGAGACGTTAAATGGCTTCCTTGAAGTTAACCAAATTGTGAGCTGGAACATAGCATAAATGTTCTGAAGTTAAAGTGAATGTTCTTTTTAGGTGTATCTATTTTGAATAAAAGATAGCTGTAGCAGTGTATTGGTAACATTCTCATCTCTGGGATAAAATACCTGCTATACACAATTTAGGTAGAGGTTTATTTTGCCTCATGGTTTCTGAGGGTTCAGTTCATGGTTTGCTGGTTCCAAGACAGAAATAACATAGTGGAAGGGTGTAATGAAAAAAAGCTGGGCAACCCACTCGAGTCCCCTCCTGTCTCTCAGGAACTCTCTTTCTCTCTCTCAATAAAATTTCTACTCTCGAAAAAAAAAAAAGCTGCCAGACTTCATGGCTGCCAGGAAGCAGAGAGAGAGGAAGAGCCAGAGATATACCCTCCAGAGGCACACTCTCAATGATCCACCTCCAGCCAGGCCCCATCTCCTAGTAGCATATTCAACTAAGAACTCATCGTTGGATTAATCCACTGATCAGTGTATTTTTCCTGTGATCCAGTCACCTTCCAAAATCCCCACCTCTCCCAGCACCACCACCAGCAAATCCCCACCTCTGCACACATGAGACCTGGGGCACATTTTCTAAACCATAACAAGCAGTGATACAATGCTGGAATATTCAGCCTTGTCTAATTATGTCAGTTTTGCTTTCCTGGAGTATTTCATGTTTCATTAAACTGAAAAATGGAGAAAATGGGAGTTGGCTTCTTCACTGAGAATAGAGTAATGCAGTAGATTAAATTGGGAGATGTTTCTTAAATTGTTATTAGAGGGGTTGGGGATTTAGCTCAGTGATAGAGCGCTTGCTAAACCCTGAGTTCGATCCCAGCACCAAAAAAGAATTATTATTAGATGCTGTATATAAGAAGATAATTTTGTAGTCCTTACAGGGAATCCTTAAATTTAAAAAATTAATATTCAAGCTTCATAGATTGGTTGTTTGGAAGTTAAAATACACTTTTTTAAAATATTTTATTATATAACTCAAAAACCTATTTTAATAATGTTTTTGAAATGGAGTTGCAATAAAAGGTAAATTATTTTGCAGTATTAATAAAACAAATTGTAAAACTACAAAAATTGAATAATATTGCTGGACTCTTGGGTATTGTCTTGGATATTAGAATTTGATGATGCCCATTTTTCTTAAAAATTGCCTTTTTCTGATAAACCATATTGCTGTATTTTCCACTTAGCAAACCAATATTAGTATTGTCTTTGTGTCAGTGTAGCTGCACAAAAATATGTGTATGCACCAAAAGATTGAAAGAAAGTCAGAAGGAATTGTGTGTGAGAGAGATTGAGATGAACTTCCTAATAGGAAGCTCAAGGAGATGGGACCTGTACCTAACCCCTAAGAGTGGCAGGTGGTTAGTAACAGAGAAGAGTAGTGGGATCCATTTTCTGTTAGTTGCCTGATGTGACCTGCTGTTTGAAACTTTAAGAGTAAATAAATAAAAAGAGGCTCAAGTCCAGACTTGAGATTTCTCTT
Organism: Hystrix cristata; assembly: GCA_004026905.1. Classification (NCBI taxonomy): domain Eukaryota; kingdom Metazoa; phylum Chordata; class Mammalia; order Rodentia; family Hystricidae; genus Hystrix; species Hystrix cristata. Next base: position 29,767 of record PVJO010010383.1, read on the forward strand.
TTAAAACTGAAAGAACTGCCACCACAAAATCCCTGTTCCTGCAAGCCAGCATTCACAAATGAGTTCACTTTGTTTAGATTGACCGTACACTGTCATCCACCTTGATACCTATTTATAGTTGAGAATTCAGAGTAGTATTTCTAAGCCAGCTAGTCTTAGCTACAAATTGAAAGGTAGTAGAGTGGATATCTAGTATTTTCGCAGGTGTTCTCCAGTAGTCTGCTTAGAGAGAAGATAGCTCTTGTTCTTTCTGTGTTAAAGGATTTGCTATAGTTGTGCTGTGGGCAATATGGTTAAGAAACTCTTTAATACATGGTTTTGAATCCTGCCTTTGTTAACTAGATGGGTGATACTGGGCAAATTAGCTTACCCGAGCCTCAGTTTTCCCATCTGTAAAAAGCTGTTGGAATGAATGAGGTAATTTGTAAGTAATTTAGCGTGGTACCTAGTACTTAGTGCTCAGATTCTAGCAGTTCTCAGCTTAACATAAAAATCCTTTCAAATGTTTATGGCTTTCAAAATGTTTACTATTATTTTTTTCTTCTCTTTTAGCCAAATGACTTTTCAGTATCATTAAAAGCACAAGGGAAAAACAAGCATTTTAAAGTCCAACTAAAAGAGACCTTATACTGCATTGGGCAGCGTAAATTCAGCACCATGGAAGAACTTGTAGAACATTACAAAAAGGCACCAATTTTTACAAGTGAACAAGGAGAAAAATTATATCTTGTCAAGCATTTATCATGATACTGCTAATCAGAAGTGACTGTTACACAGCTTTATTCCTCATATAATTGAAGACTTGATTGGAACTTGCTGTTTCTAACTCTGTATGAGAATTGACTATAATACTTAAGTATTTTTATTATCTCTCAACCCATACATATATCCTATATATTCAATGCATCAGCATAGAACAATTTCTTATCCTTGACCTTTTATTTTACTGTTTTGTTTTTTTTGCTGTTTTTCTCTCTGCTTCTAATATTAAGGTTTTGTATTTTGAGAAAAATCAAATGTGCAGATAAGAAGTCTGTATGGAAGAATTCCTTTATTGCCTTTCTCCTGTGTTTCCTTGTAAAGGCCCCTGTTCTGTCATAGTTTCTCTTCATATAAAATTATATCTATATATGGCATATGCTAAAATAAATTTCTTGGAAAGTGTTATCTTTTCTGTGACTAAATAGCAATAATAAATGGAAAATTAGAAATTATTTCCAGGTTATTATATTTGTCACCACCCATTGTAAATACCAAATATGTTGTTTATGCCATTATTTTTTTTAATTTGTTCATTATCTACAGTATACTACAAAACAAATGGGATATAGGTTAGAAAACATCTTACACAATTTTAATTTATAGCTTGAAACAGAAATCCCTAAATTCTTTGCATCTAGTTACTCAGGATAATCTCTGAGGTATTGAACTTTTAAAACGGTAAGTGGATGTTCTAGTGTTAGTGTTACCAAAGTTTCTTGTGTTAGTATACGTTATGTTTATGTCAGTGTGAATAAAGTTAGGGCCCAGTTTTGGGGAAATAGATACATAATTTTTTTTTTTTTCTGCTCTAAATGTACATCAGTAATTGTAAGGGATAGCAGTATTTCCTATTTTCAGTTCCTTCCTCTTAGCTTTTTTTTTTTTTTTTTTAAAGGCTCTCGGGATTGAACCTAGGCTATGAGCTACATCCCTACCCCTTCTTTTAGTTTTGAGTTTTGTTGACTGGGACACTAATATTGATGTATGCCTACCGGAACAATGAAATATGTTCATAATTAGATAAAATTGTATTATTTAAAAAATCTTGTATTTTTGTTTACCAAGTAGGAGTTTGAGTGTGTAAGTGAGAGAATACTGTAAAGTGTTGAGTCTACTTCTGTAGGCTGCAGAAGAAAATCAGTTGGGTTTTATGGTCACATTTTTCATTAATCTGGAGATCTAAATTTAAGCAAAGAAACCATCAATATTTTACTTAAATAATTATTAAAACCATATAATTTGGTAAACAATAGAAAGGCATATATTTTCAGAAATACCCCCAGTGCCGCCCAAGCATATAAATATGTCCACTCCTTGCTGTTACAAAGACGTGTAATACACCAGAGCTACTGGTTATAAAATTTAATGTGTAATTTGAGGGTTTTTTTTCATTGTTTTAACTTTTATTATTTAAATCTTAAAATCATTTAAAGACTAATGTTGCCACTGGGTGGCAGCCCTCCCTTCTCCCACTGAACAACAGAAGTCAGCAAATAAGACATTGGTGTATAACATTTCACTTTATTACATCTGCTTTTAAAGCCTTTTAATTTCATATTTCAATATCTTTCTGAGTGTTTATTAAGGTAATTATTAGTAGGTAAGTTTCATGGAAATAAAAGTTACGTATCTTATTGCTGCAAAAATCACATGACTGGGGATTTAGCTCAGTGGTTAAAGTGCTTGCCTTGCAAGCACAAGGGCCTGAGTTCGATCCCCAGCACCAAAAAAAAAAAAAAAAAAAAAATTACATGAGTAGAGGAAAACAGTTTAAAAATGGTTGAAGAATGACTTGAGTAGTAAACATCTTTTTGTATTTTTAACAAAAGATGTTTTGTTAAACATTTGATGATGATGATGATACTTTCTTTTTATTTTCTCTTGGCAATTCTCGGGTCTTCCTTATGAGAAACAAAAAAGTTTATTTTGAAAGGAGCAGTTAATACTTTGTATCACAGAAGTGAGCTATTTATAGCAAACCCTTGCTGAGCTGATATTAATAAAGCAGAATTTTGAGAAAGGAGCTAGGAATAGAGTAGCACTGAAAGCAGAATGCATGTTCCTATGCCATAATTAGATTTATTATAGAGCTAGGGATGGTGGCACACACCTATAACCCCAGCACTTAGGAGGCAGAGCGAGGAGGATCGCTGTGAGCTCAAGGCCAGCCTGAGCTACATAGCTTGATAGTAAGTTCAAGGCCAGCCTGAACTACATGGTGAGACTGTCTCAAAAAACAAATGAACAAAAAAAGGATTTGTCGTAGCTGTAGAGTTCCCAGATAATACATATGTGTCATATCTATTCTCATTTGTGAGATGAAAACCTTGGTGGGAACTACTTTGTACTCCAAGCATGTTTTCAGTTTTCTTTTGAAAAGTGTTAAACCAATTCTTGAGCCAACAGCTGTTTTTATAAGCATGTATGTTATTTGAAGCCATTTTCTTAACTGGAACAACCTATTAAATAGCTACATAGCTAGATAGTAATAGGACTTGTATTAGAAATTGGGTTTCCTCATTCCCAGCTTTGTATGTATATCATGGTGTATTGCTCTCTGTGTGCTAGTTTTAGACTTGAAAGGTCCTGGAAAAAGCAGTGTCACAGAAGTTTTCTGCATATGAAGCGATTACTCATCAAATTTATTTATTTATTTATTTATTTATTTATTTATTTATTTATTTATTTAGTGGTGCCGGGGATGGAACTCAGGCCCTTGTGCTTGCAAGGCAAGCACTCTAATCACTGAGCTAAATCCCCAGCCCCAGTCATCAAATTTAAATATACACGACATACCTAATCCTTCCCAGCCACTTCTGCAAATAGCATTGAAGGTTTTTAGAACATACACATAAATATACATGTATATATTAACAACAGCAATTGCCACTGTATCCCTTATTTGGCCATAAATCCTTAGGGTTCAGCCAATATATTCACAAATTTATATGACACACGTATCATAGTACATACACGTTAGCACATGCACCTAGCACCACTAAAGACTTTGACAGGTCACTGAACAAAATAGAAAAGGTATTGCCATTGCCAGAAGAATAGGAAGGCATTATTAACAAATGAGCAACTTAGATTATTAGAAGAAGGCCGTCCTTGTAGACCAACCGTATATAGATTATTTCCAGCTGTTGTAATGCTGCGTCATGTAATGCAGCGATAGCAAAGAAGCAAGGTTGTTACAAGTACAGTGCATTTGTGAGGTTTTGGGAAAGGCATCTTTTCCTTTTGGCCAACCTAGGTTCTTATTCAAGAAGTCTGGAATTTACACCCCCACGTCTTGGCTGGTTCCTTGCTCAGGTTACAACCAAACACAATGGCCTTATAAATGAATACTGTTCAGCCTACACAGTGCTGAAGCTGGGCATGATGGCAATGCTTATAGTCCCAGATAATCAAGCGGCTAAGGCAAGAGGATCCTTTGAACCCAGGAGTTCAGGCCAGCCCAGGCAACATAGTGAAATTCCATTTAAAAAAAAAAAAAAAGTTAACATTTTAAAATTGGGGTATTTCACATAAAATTTGGTTAGAGTTTTCTTTTATAAATGAGAAGCTGGCAACACTGGAACTGAATTCCTCTAGGCAATCAGCTGGAACCTAGTACGGGTGATACTCTTACCTGCAAAAATTAACAGTATTGTACAATCTGTCTCCCAGCCCTTATATCACCCCCTAGTTCATGCCTCTAAATATAGTTAATCCCTATTTTTCCTGTTACATGGAGCATTTTTGGTTTGGAATCTAGAAATTCTCTATTTTTGGAAACACTTAAGATGGATTATCCAAATCAGTAAGTTAAGAATGTAGCGTTATAACATACTTCAACCTTCCTGTCAATTGTTTGCTGGAAGATAAGGGAGTCCTTTGTAATCTTGCATATATACAGATCTTTTAACAGTTTCAGATGCCGTCACAACTGTGGTTACTTTTTCCTTAAGGGACATTGAAGATAGGATAGATAATATCCTCCTTTTTTATTTTGAATAGTATCCTGTGAACTTAATGGCAGATTACTGATAGGGGGGCATTGTTTGGTTTTATTGAAGGTAGGAAGGCTTGGCTTACACCTCTCCTGATAAGCTGATTTTGTTGGTGTTTAGCAAGTTTGTGTGACTCAACATTGCCATATTCTAAACTTTGACAGACAAGAAAAATATGCATGCTCCACACCCTGATTTCTTGCTGTTACATGATCTAAGCCAACTGACAAGAATTGAAATGTGTATTTCTAGTTTACTTCTGAGGTGCTTTTTTGATCTGAAAGTATACATGTGCTAAAACTTATTTAATGGGTAGAACTAGTCTTGGTGTTTTGGAGGGCAGGAGGAAGAGTTTCAGTTATTAGCCATGTTCACAGAGGTAAGTGTTTGTACAAAGTGTCTTTGAGAAGCTTGTTGTCTAGAGCAATTTCCTTATATCCAGTACTTAAGAATTGGCTTGCCTAATGCCTGTGGTGGCTTAGCTCTTAATATTTAAGTTACCTGCAGGACTGACTGATTTTTAAATGTTTCCTCCTCTCAGATTACTGAAGCTTAAAGTACGGGGAGAGCTGGTCTCATTATTTTGGAATAATCTTACAAATCTTACTTGTAATTATAACAAAAGGCACAGTACTCAGTTTCCTCTATCAGTATTTTTTTGTGCCTCAAGGAATAAATGACTTTCAAACAGGAAAAGAAACATTATTAGTAGATGCTTTGAAGCAGACATGTAAGGTAGTTAATGTATTTAGTTGCTTTAAGCTTTTGGGTTCAGATACAGTGTACATCTTAGACTACAGAGAAATGACTCAGGAAAGGGACTGCTAGATGTTGTCTGTTTAAATATAGGTTAAAGACAGGAATAGTAATTCTGGTTTTGGGCACTTGGAGGAAATTAGCATCCTCTGAGTAGTATAGCTTCTCTAGGGCAAATGATGTCAAACAGACTTGTTTTGATGTTTTCTGGATGACAGGTAGACTTGGGGAATGTTATAGAAAATAAACACTGATTTCATCTGGAGATGTGATAATTACTTGGTGTCAAAATGAAAAAGAATTTTTTTTTCAGACTGTTGTAGTTTGGATCTTGAATGTCCTCAAAGGCCCTGTGTGTTGAAGGCTTATTCCCTCGCCTGAAGCACTACTGAGGTGCGGTGGAACCTTTAAGAAGTGGGCATCACTAGTTCCTCGAGAGATGGAAATCAAAACAACCTTAAGAGTCCATCTCACTCCAGAAAGAACTGCGATTATGAAAAGATCAGCCAATAACAAATGCTGGCAGGGCTGTGGAGAAAAAGGAACCCTCCTTCACTGTTGGCGGGAATGTAGATTGGTCCAGTCACTGTGGAAATCAGTATGGAGATTCCTCAAAAAACTACAACTAGAAGTTCCATTTGATCCAGCTATTCCCCTACTGGGCATCTTCCCAGAAGAATTAAAATCATCATACCATAGCGATATATGCACAACCATGTTTATAGCAACACAATTGTAATAGCTAAGTCTTGGAAACAACCTAAATGCCCAACGACTAATGAATGGCTAAAGAAGATGTGGTTTTTCTACACAGTGGAGTACTACTCTGTCATTAAAAGGATAAGCTAGATACATTTGTAGGTAAGTGGATGTACTTTGAGAACATACGCTTAAGTAAATCAGACACTCCTGAGTACACATCGAATTGTTTCTCTGATACGAGTAAACATAAGGGTAAATAAGGTCAGAGAAGTGTAATAGATATATAAAATGAAGATAATATTGAAAAGAGAACTAGAAAGGAAAAGAAGGGAAAAAATAGGAAAATATAAACCTGCTGTAAATAGGGAAGAGGGGAACAGAAGGGAGGGGTGGGGAAAAGGGGGAAAAACCAAGATACGTCATGTACAGGTACACAATAACCACGATGAATGTGAACATTATGAATACAATGCGCCAATAGATGTTCTTGGTTTAAAAGGGGGGGGCATCTAGTGGAAGGAAGTTAAGTCACTGGGGGCATACCCTTGAAGGGACTCTTGCAGTTGGCTCCCTCCTCTCTCCCCTTCCAGGACGCCATGTGCTCCTGCTGTGGTGTACTGTCCCACCACAGGCCTAAAGTGCCAAGAGCAAGTGACTGTAGACCAAAGCCTCTGAAGCTCTGAGCCAAAACAAGTCTTTTATCCTTTTAAGTTGATTTTCTGAGGTATTTAGTTAGGTATTTTTGTCCCAGTAACAGAAAGCTAACTAACAACTGATCTATCATTGTTTAACTGCATGTTTAAGTAGCTGTTGGAGGTACTTCATCCATCCAGCTTCAAATATTTTATTGCTCAGGTGTAGGTGTAAGGAAAATGGACAAAGATTTCATAAAACTGGTTGTAGTGATCCAATGCCTCCTAGAGAGGGGCTCTGAATAAAAAAAAGATTGATGAGGGTGTTTATATAGGATGATCAAAGGAGGTCTTGGATAAAATTGACCTTTGAGCATATTGTGTGCTCCAGTGAACAGAAGAACTAACCAGTGATTGAAAGGTAGCAACCAAAATCATTTGAAAATTACGTAGTCTTCATTAGTACAGAGCATTGCTTCTAGGTTTCAAATTTTAAAACTGATTAAAATGGTATTTGTTTTATTTAAATATGAAACTTTTAACTACAAAGGGCTATTCTGAGTAATCTGATTTTCAATTTTAAGAGTTACTGAGGGATGTTATGTAGAAAAAAATCAAGTATAATTACAGAAGGACCACAGATCGGCAGAGTTAAGTAATGGTTTTAATCTGTCATACCCTACGGGAAGAATTGAGGTCAAAGGAGATTAAATTCTTGATCATCAGGCAGTAATAAGAAAGAAATTGAAAAACTAAAAAGTATGTTCAGAGGAGGTGAAAAGGAGATGTGGAAGCTCTGAAAATTGGAGCTTGCCAATGGGTAGAAATTATACTTGGAGCAGACTTGGCAGAATTAGAAGAGTCTTAAAAGGAATTCTGTTTAAATTCCCTGTGTTACTACCTCCTCCTCCAAATTGAGACAGTGGTTTATGCCTAAATGTCAGATGTATTAAAACAGAACATTAGGAATGTTGGTACAAAGGAAATAACTTATGCTTGGAAGGACAAGGAAGGTTATGAGAATGGCATAATTGGCCATCTAGTCTGGCCCTGGGCACCAAGGCCTGTACTGCACTTAAATAACTCTTAAGAAAGTGTCTCCAGTTTTGTACCCTGGGTCCTCTCCGTTCTAGTCCTATCCCTGCAGGGAACACAGGGTTTAAGAGTCTGTTCTTTGGCCATCAGAGGTCTTCCTGCCCAATGTTGCTTTTAACCTTTCCAGTAAGAAACCTTTTATCTCCTTACTTTTCCTCCATAACTTAATATAAAAGATTGAAGTGGCAAATAATACAATAGGAAAAACATCCCATTTCTAGACCATACCTGTTTATGATAAATAGGTGCATTATTCCAGAGAAGTGCAGGCAGCAGGAGAGGGTAGTTTGGTTTTTCCACTTGCACAGGAAGATCACAACTAGTGATCAGATGGCACAAAAGTAACAAGAGAAGGCAGCCTTAAGGCTCAGTGACCCCCCACAGCAATGCAAATGAATCTTACTCTGTTTCCTACATTTACTTTTCCTTTTCATCCTTTAATTCAGTATGTATTCCCTTAACCTTCCCATCCTTGGGCTTTGCTCATGACATTCTCCCGGTCAGAATACTAAGCAGTGAACTCATTTTTACTTCTACTTCTCAGATCTAGAGATATACATCTTTGGAATCCTGCACTGAGGTCTGCCTATTCTGTGAGCCTCTGCTAAAAATCTCAGAACATTCATTCCAGTGTGCCTCTTGGCCACACTGAGCGCTCTGTTGGTTCTAACTGGGAGGCAGAGAAGGTGCGTGAAAAAGAACTTGATTTGGATTTCTTGTTTCCATCTTGTTTGATCTCACTGGCTTGAGATCTACTATGAGCCAGTTTCTGTCATATGAGGTGTGATGTTACCAAAAAATGTGAATATTTAAATACTGGGAAATGTGTGTAATGTGCAAAGCCTATAGGACAATTCTTGACAGATGGCAGATACCTAGTTCACATTAGTTTGTATTATTAGTGTTTGATATGCTAAGAAGTAGATTTGGTATAGAGAAATCAGGAAGCTAGGACTGAGAGAACAAAGGTAAGATTGGAAACAGGTATTGAAGCCATGTATGAAGCACTCCCAAATTGGGATGTACTGAGACCCAAAGGCAAGGCAGGACAGGGTCAGATGCCAGCTGACATGAGAAACTGCAAGCAACTAGTGCTAGGAGGTCAGCACACAGTTGTGTCCATTGATTGGGATCAAAAATAATGTATACCAAGTGTTTTGTTTCATTTTGTTTTGTTTGTTTTGTTTGAGACACATCTTCCTATGTTGGCTATCACGCTGGCCTTGAACTCATTATGTAGCCCAGTCTGGCCTTGAACTCAAAATGATCTCCCTGCCTCAGCCTCCCAAGTACTGGGATTATAGACATGTGCCACCACATCCAGGGCATCAGGGGTTCTTGACCATGATGCAGTTAAAAAACCAGTTAGTATTTATTATATACCTACTTTGTGCCAGATACTGTTCTAAGTGTGCCATCTCATTCAGTCCTCACAGCACTCCTACAAGTTCAGTGCTATTATAATTGTCCCCAGTTATGAGGATACTAAGGCAGATAGGTTAAATGACTTGCTTAAAGAAACAAATTATAAGTGGAGGCTAGGCAGTCTGCTCATCCTGTTAATTATCTTCTAGTAGCTACCTTTAACTGGAGGGCTTTCTTTGCTGTTTTAGAGGGCAAACCAGAAGATAGGCAGCAGAGGGCTGGGGTTTTAGCTTAAGTGGTAGAGCACTTGCCTAGCAAGTGTAAGGCCCTGAGTTCAGTCCCCAGCACCAAAAAAAAAAAAAAAAAAAGGCAGCAAAGGGCCAGGCATTTAGAACAAACGTATCTCTAACTTACTGTAACTATTAGTAATATAACAAATGGTTAATAATGGTTAATATGCCATGTGTAAAGACCCGTGTGACTGGTACTATGCTAATGGGCTTGTTCTGCATTCTTTATTTCCCATAGCTATTATGCAAGGCATTATTGTACTTACCATATAAATAAAAACCATGAGGCTCACAGAGTTGTTTTGTGCTTTGCATCAAAAGAGCATGACTTTTTCCATCTACTCCTCAACCCACAGTTATCTAGCTTTTGATCCAAGGCCTCCACTGAAACTGCTTGCTGAGATTACAAATGGCTTTCCAGTTGTTAAATTCAGAGGATATTTTTCAATGGTCAGCTCTCTGGTCCTCTCCTCTGCACTCTGCTGAGAGAATCACTTCACTCTTCATTGTTCCCAGGACCACTTCTCTGACCTACCTATTTCTTTTTCTCCCCTCTACCTCCCTGTTTCTTTTCTTCGTCCTGGTCTGTAAATGTGGGTCATCTTCAGGGGCATATTCATAGCCCTTCTCAATCTGCATGTTCTCCTTGGGTGCTCTTATCACTACCTGTGAAATACTGGAGGCAGAGGTGATGGTACTATACCCTTGACAATCATCAACTTGAGACAAAGATCATTTATTTACATGCTGTGTATCAAGCTGAATATATGCATTTTTATCTGCACTGCCCCAACCCTGCCTGCCCTGACCCCACCCCATCTTGCTCCTCTCTTAGTTGAGTTGCTGCCATCCACCTACTTACTCAAACTCAAACCTGAAAGTCATGTTTGGCTGCTCTTATCTGGCGTCTCCCAATCTGCTCAATATTCAGAAGCTGTGCATCTACCTCCTATATCTTTTAAATGTGATCACGTCTCACAGATGTGAAAAACCAACCCTCTCCTGTCCCTGCCACTTGTGGCTCCCTTTACTACTATTTTCCACCTTAGTCATAAACTTTTAAGACTCAAATGTAGAGGATGCCATGACTAGTTTGAGTTTTTAGCCCTTCCTTTGATCTTCATTATTCTCAGGTTAAACTGGAAGCTCCTCCAGAAGACTTTGAAAGCCCTCTGGAATCCTGTTGCTGTCTTTTGAGCCCCATCTCTTGCTACTCCACAAATTTCTTATGGTTTCATAAATGCGATGCCTGGCTGATTTTTTTTTTTCTTCAGAGTTTAATGCTCAGCCAAAGACACCTCCTCCAGGAGGCCTTCTGTGATCCCCCAGGCTGGGCCAGATATTTCTGAGTGCTTCTCTATTGCACTGTGAACGTTTCCGTCACTGTATTTTCAATATTGATTTATGATTATTTCCACATATACCTTCCCCAATAATTAGGAACTTATGTTTGGGCGGGGGCGGAGGGGCACAAGAACATTTGTGTGCTCAGGATTGTTGCTTCTGGGGGTGAGCACTGTTGCTCTGCTGGGATGGGGCGCCAACTAGGATCGTAAACTCAGCACCAGTAATGAATTAAAGGGTGGAGTTTTTAAAAAGGAAGACACCTCTTGGTAAGGATGAAAAAGTAGAAGACAGCTGCCCCAAAGATGGGGCAAGGGATTCCGGAAAGATGGATTCCTGCAGGTCTTTGGTCCCCAGCTTCCTTTTATCAGGTGACAAGGGCCCTCCCTCCCAGGTTGGTATTTGGAATGTGTCACAACCCGATTGGCTCCCTGGACTGTCGTAGATGGCTCCCAGGCCATAGGACCCTAACCCAGATGCCAGTGGCTATGTGCACATTCCTTTGATGGGCTTTGTTAGATTTATCCTTGACCATCTGACCTTGTCAGGGCCTTATCTCTGGGATTTATAGGTTGGCCAGGAGGAGTCTTATGGAAAGGCAACTTGAAGGTAGTGATTAAGGGGATGCATGTTATCTAGTGTGGCAATATAATGATCCTAGAGTGGAAATACATATATAGTAATACCTCGGTTCACGAATACTTCTGTTTGGTTCGCAAACAAAAGTGGTCAGCAAAATTTTGCTTCCATTTGCAAACTCCACATTGGGTGACAAACAGCCATAGCCATTTTCCCCACACAAACACAAATGCAGCCATCTTTCCCATAATGGTAAAACAAATTAAATTTGTAAGCCAAGGTACCACTGTATATTTTTCTTTAGTTTTCCCTTAAGTTAGTAGCCCCTCCACCTTTTGTCTCTTTTGCATTTTATTGGAGGTGGAGGGGGTGGCTATCTCAGTTTCCAGCACCAGGCTTCCCCTGTGCTCTACCTATCAGCCCTCTCTGACCCTTTGATGTAAGTCCCAATGCCATTTGGTCCCTTTCTTTATCTGGTTTCTTCTCTCTATCCTTGTTCTTTTAATTGATCCCTCCAGTAAAGTTTTAACTCTTTCTAGTCAAGATTAGCCAGAAAGCCTAATGAAATCCTTATTCTATTCTTTCCCTGTCTATCAACCCCTTTCCCCTACAGAGTCAATATATAATGGGCCCTCAGAGAATATTTATTAAGGGGATAAATGACTAATTTTCCCAATGTTACGCAGCAAGTAAGTTCTGAAACTAGAACCGAAACATGTTCTGTTCTAAAACTCATATTCACACCGCTATTGTATTTGCACATTGGAGTGTTTAAAGTCCTTAAAGAGTCAGAGTTGTTTGTTTGTTTTGGCGGTTGTCTGTGAGTGTGTGTGTGCTGCAGCTCAGTGGGGCTGGTACCCAGGACAGAGCACTCCTAGACTAAAACTGGAAGAGCTGGAGTTTAAGAGGCCAAATTCAATTACAAGGTTTTCCTTCCGATTTTTGAAATTGACTTCAATTATTTTAAATAATATATTTTCATAATTCAGTAATAAAACAGTATAAAAAAGATATGCGATGAAGAATTTTGTACCCATTTTTCACTTTATTTTTCCCAGTTCTACTCCCCCTGCCTCAAGGTAATCAATCTTGCTAGTTTCTTGTATCTCTTTCTAGGTCTATTTTTGGCAAATGCATGTAAATGTGAAGCTATGTATTCTTAGTTTTTTAAAAAGATCTTGCCAGGTGTGGTGGTGCACACTTGTAATCCCAGCACTCGGGAGGCTGAGGCAGGAGGATTGCCAGGAGTTCGTTCAAGGCCAGCCTGGATTACAGAGTGAGACCCTGTTTCAAAAAATTAAATAGGTCTTTAAAGAAAACTTTTCTTTTTTTTTCAAAGTAGGTATATATTAGTAAAAAGAGTTAATCAGTACCCAGCCTGAATAAACTCATAGAGGGAAATTGGGACAAGGACAGCTATGTGATGAGGGAAAGTTAATTGTGCCCGGTCACTGACCTATAGGGACACCCTCCCCAACCGACAGATCCTGTGCTTAGAAAATTTCTCTCCAGCATGATTATCTGGCTCCCCAGAGTTGCCTTCTCCTAGGCCACTCCCCTTGCTGCAATATCTGGGTTTGGGCAGAAAGGAGGGTGCTGCAGAGCCCTCCCCTTCTGTGCTGTTTGGGCCAACTCCTCTTTCCAGAACAAAACTGCAACTTAGACCTCAGCTCCAACATCTGCCTTCTGAAGCAAGATGGCTGGAATGGACAGAATGCTTCACTGTAAAAGGAAACAGTGTTCCAGGTCAAACTAAGTCTGTGGAACAGACTCTCTCAACGGCGCTGAAAGACGTCTGGACAAGTCTTATCATGTGGCTTTTCTACACCTTGATTCCATGTTTGCTCACAGGTAAGTAGGAATTAAAAATCATCTGATATTTTGGGCCTTGAATATAGGTTAAGAAAGTGAAAAATACCTTCCCAGGGCTTGGGGTTGAAATGTATATATAGAGCACTGTATTTTTCTCTTGGTCATTGCAGTAAAGGTACTCCACAGCATTTCAAAAATGAGTTGGGTTTGAGGCATTTTCTCTGACAGTAAGATTGTATACTTTGCTCCACTCCTAACTTCTTGTACTTACCTGCTTTATTGTTCCAAAACTGCATGTTGATGTTTCTTCATGTCAAATGGCATTTGAGAGAAATTACTAATTTTAATACTCTTAAGATTCTAGTCATTTGTAAATGTCAGTGGGAGCCTCAGCTTGCTTGCTTTTCTCCTTCCTTCCTTCCTTTTCTTTCTTTCTTTCTTTCTTTTCTTTCTTTCTTTCTTTCTTTCTTTCTTTCTTTCTTTCTTTCTTTCTTTCTTTCTTTCTTTCTTTCTTTCTTTCTTTCTTTCTTTCTTTCTTTTTCTTTCTTTCTTCTTTCTTTTCAAAGAAGTAATTATTAGTTTAAAACAGGCTGGGGCTGGGGATTTAGCTCAGTGGTAGAAGCCTTGCCTAGCAAGCACAAGGCCCTGAGTTCAATACCCAGCACCAACTCCCCCAAAGAAAAGGACAGACAACAAATCAGTGCAAAGGCAATCTGCAAATGTTTAGAACTGGCTCAAATATCGAATGTATCACGTTCCTTCCTATCCCCTAAGCCTTCACCACTCCCAATTGCTCAGTATAGAGTGTCCAAATTCTTTTTATTTCCGTGACCCAGTAATTCAGGCCCCACCCTGTATTTATTTGACCCTATTCCTCGAGATCCCTTGAAAGACTGAAGGCAGCTGCCCTATCTTCATGGTCGAATGTTATACTGTCACTTCCTCCCCCTGGCTTTTATTATTACAATTTTCCACCAGAAGCACCATCTCCAGTTCCTTTTCCTATCCCCAAACCACGCTCCCATTGTCATTTCAGGTCCTTCCTTCCATAGACCCTTCCCAGACCTCATTTGTTTCTTAGACCCTTGACCCCTTGACCCCGTGTGCTCTTGCTTTGGTGGGTTACTTCATTTTTCAGCACTGGCCTGAGGGAAGATCCTGGGTATTTTTCCTGGTGTCCTTAAGCCTCTGGCACAGGCTGAGTATGTTGGTTGTTTGGTTAGTTGGTTGAGTGTTTCTTGTCAGGACCAAAAAAAAAAAAAAAAAAAAAAATCAGAAACATTCCTCCACTGAGCCAAAGGGAGAAAATGGGAAGTGGAATGAAAAGTAGAAAGGGCAGTATTTTTTCACCTGACAGTTACTTCAGTGAATTCAGTTTTTAAAATTGTTTCTCAAAAATTCCTGTTTCTAACAGACCTGGAGGTGATTCTACTCTTTGGACACTTATAAACTTACACAGAAAAAGACAAAACAATAAAACAGTGGTGGAAACCACAGGATGTCATCAGAGTCAGAAAGACTTGTGTGTGAGTTTTGGGCTCTGTCATCTACCGGCTTAGCGACTAGATCATGTACCATCAGTGTTCTGGTCATAACAGGTACCTTAAGGTGTGAAGTGTTAGATACGATGGTTAGCAAACAAATAAAATCATCTGAAGACTTCAACATCTGCCACCCCAAATATTAGTTATTTTTATCTGTTGGTGATGAAAACAGATGGTGGTGGTGGCAAATCAGTGCTGTAGCTGAGGTTTCCTTTATGCAGTTTTGACCATTTTCTCAAGATTGTGTAGTAAACGCTGCAGTAAACTCTGCAAATTCTAAATGAACTTCTGTTAGTAACTAGAGAGACAGGTGGGTAGATTTGTTGCTTTCTTTCATAGAAATAGTTTGTCTTGCATTGTCCCTTACAAATAATAGTGTGGTTTGGGAAACTGATTCTTGCTGTCAGTAATAATAACAGTAACAACAATGATGATCACAATTGCCATTTCTGAGTACATACTGTCCTTCGGGTTCACAAAATGTCCACTTCTTACATCAATTCCATTTTACATATTAGGAAATAGACTCAGAAAGTTTCAGTTATTCGTCCAAGTATATATATTTGGGTTTACAGGTGTGTGCCACCACACCCGGCTCATATTTTTAACTATTCTTTAGCCACTAGAAGCAAAGTCTAGATCAGTGGTTCCCAGTCTTGAATGAACATTGGAATCACCTGGGGAACTTTTAAAACCAGAAACTTCACAGAGAGAGATTATAAATTAATCTAAAGTGATACCTACGCATTAGGATTTTTCAAAACTCCTGGGGTAGGTCCCCTTGGAGAAGTGGCTGATTAAAGGGCTGGGCAGGAAACAGGAGCATCTTGTAAGTAATGAAGTGCTTTAAAAAAAAGAGGTATAGTAATGCGGGACATTAGCCACAGCTGGTGGTGCATGCTGGGAGGCTGAGGTAGGATGATTGCAAGTTTGAGCCCAGCTTTAGCCGGACCCTGTCTCAAGATTTAAAAGGGGTTAGGGATGTAGCTCAGTACAAAGGCCCTCAGTTCAGTCCTCTTCCCCCCAGAAAAAGGTGAGGGGCCTAACATAATATCCTGGATTGAATTCTGAAATTGAGAAAACAAAACAAAACACTAGTGGAAATATTGTCACAATCCAAATAAAGTCTGGAGTTTAGTTATAGTAATATATCCACTTTAGTTCCTTAGTTTTGATAAATGTGTCTCCAGTGGAGACACTGCCCCTTAATCAAGTGATCAAGATTAACATCACCAATAATAAGACATAGTGACATAATGTACTTCCTGAGAGTACATGACAAAAATATATAACCTCAATCAAATTATGTGAAAACATCAAACAAACCCAACCTTAGAAACATTTTAGAAAACAGCTGACCCTTCCTCTTCAGAAATGTCAAATCATAAAAGACAAAGAGGCTGAGAGCAGATTGGAAGAGATTATAGTAACTAGATGCAACAACTAAATGGGGAATTCTGGACTGGTTCCTGGTGAGGGCGAGTATAAAGGGAAAAACTAGTGAGATTCGAGTAAAGGCCGAGGTTTATTTAATGATATTGCATCAGTATTAATGTTAGTTTTCACACCATGGTCGTGTTCATTTAGAAGGCTGAGTGAAAGCATATGTTGGCAGGATGGGGTTTCTTTTAGAGCTCTTTCCTTTGCCATTCCCAGCATCTAATGGCCACCTGAGTTCCTTGCTCATGGGCTCTTTTCATGGTTTGTATGTACCACTATTTGTTTTTGTTTGTTTTTGAGACAGGGTCTCACTGTGTAGTTCAGGCTGGCTTTGAACTCTCAATGTAGCCCAGGCAGCCCTCGAACCCATGGTGATCCTCCTGCCTCAGCCTCCTGAGTGCTGGGATTACAGGTGTGCACCACCTTGCCTGGTGAGTGCTATTTCTTCAACCACTCACCTTTTTAAAGATATTTGAGCTAATTTCAGTTTCACAATGACCATTCATGTGCAGGTCTTACATGATAAAAGTTTTCATTTCTCTAGGATAAATGCCCAAGAGTGCAATTACTAAGTCTCTACAGTAATTGCTGTTTAGTTTTACAAGAAACTGTCACGCGTTTTCCAGCAAGTTACCATTTTACATTTTTACCAGCAATGTATGAGGGATCCACTTTCCCTGCCTCCTTACCAGCATTCAGTTTTGTTACTCGAAAAGTTTTTGCCATCCTGATAGCTGTGCAGTGCTATTTCATAGTGGGGCTAATTTGCATTTCTCCAGTAGCTAATGATGTTAACTCTTGTCCTGTGCTTATTTGCTGTCTGTGTATCCTGTTTTCTTTTCTTTTCTTTTTTGCTGCTTTTTTTTTTTGAGACAGTTTTGCTATATCATTCAGGCTGGCCTTGAACTCACTATGTAGCCCAGGCTGGCCTTGAACTCACAGTGATCCTTCTGCCTCAGCCTCCCAAGTGCTGGGATTATAGGCATGTGCCACCCCACCTGGCCCCTCTTTTCATGTTCTATGTCTTTTGCCTATTTCCTAATGGAATTGTTTGCTTTTCTGCTGTTGAGTTTTGAGACTTCTTCATGTATTCTAGGTATTAATTATCTTTGAGATAATGGTTTGCAAATATTTTCTCTCACTGTGTAGCTTGTCTTATCATCCTCTAAATGAGATCTTTTACAGAGCAAAGGTTTTTAATTTTCATGATATTCAATTATAAATGTTTTTCTTTTAGGAATCTTGTTAAATCTGAGAACTCTGCCTAACTTTAAATTTTTTTCTCCTTTTTTTCCTAAAAGCTTTAGAGTTTTATGTTTTACATTAAGTGTATCCATTTTGAGTTAAGTTTTGCACAAATTGCATAGGTTGAGGTTTACTTTTTTCCCCTGCAGGTACCCACTTGTTCCAGCATTATTTATTAAGAAAGCTATCCTTCCTCTGTTGAATTGTTTTTGTAATTTTTGTCAAAAAAGCAGTTGAGCATATTTGTGTGACTCTATTTCTGGGATCTCTATTCTGTTCCATTAATCTATGGGTCTGTCCTTTTGCTAGTACCACACAGTCTTAATTACTGTAAGTCTTGATATTGGGTAGATTGATTCTTCCACTTTATTCTTTTTAAAAATTGTTCTTACTTGGGGCTTGGAGTGTAGGTTAGTGGTAGAGCACATGCTTAGCCTGCACAAGGCCCTGGGTTCAATCCTCAGCACCAAAAAATTGTTTTAGTTATTCCAGTTCCTTTGTTTTTTTAAACCAGGCTCACTCTCCTATACCACTTTCACTTGCCACTGGCCCTTTTCCTTTCCATCTCTTAGGTGATTTCAAAGTTAGAGATGGAGAGGTTAGGAGCCCTCCCTTCTGGGTTCTGCAGATGTTTCTTCACAAAGCAGACAGTGGATGCTGAGAGTGAGACCAAGGCACATCACCAAGGTCTCACACTAGAAAAGAGGCCAGGGAGCCAGATGGGGAATGTCCCTAGAACCGCCCCTCTACTCCCTTGTGGTTACACGGCTTGATAAAGAACAGCAGGTGCCAATCTGGAAACAGGCACAGAGATGAAAAGCCCTAGGCCCTTCAATCCACTGTGCTGTCGATGTTATTGCTGTGACTCTAACAGCAGAGGCAGTCAGGTGTTAGCCGTTCTCAAGAGGAATATGTGAAAAGGAGAAGAGAAAGATAGGCCAGGGTCCAGACTTCATCCTGGGGCTGCAGGTGAGCTTGGGCTTGGGACTTTAGGTTGCTCAAAGTCCTTATGAATGCAAGTTTAGCTCCACAGACAGCTTTTGTTTTGTGCAAACTGTTGACCCACTGTGTGCACATTCTGGACACACTGTACACACCTATGTGAGCAGATCCTTATGTTTCACACTAGCTCAAAGGCTTCTAGTCTTCCTGAGGTGGAGTCTCTGGCTTTGTAACCCTCCTGACTGCATTTTCTCCACAGCAGACCTGAGCCTGCACTTGCCACCTGTAAGTTAATACCGAGTTTGGCCTTGCTGGGGGTCGGGAAGGGATGTGCTTTGATACCCATGGGTGACCATAGCAGGGCAGGGACATGGGGCACTGTACAGAGCCTAAATGGGTTTGCCATGAAGAGGTAAAGGCTCAGATTTCTGCAGATTTTTTAAGGTGACATAGTACATGACTGAGTCAAGGCCTGGACCCAAGTCAGTTTAACATGAGGGTCATAAATAATGTCCCACAGGGTTAATATGTGGAATTCAAACAACTCAAAAGAAAAACAAAACAAATAATCTGATTTTAGAGATGGATAATAGCTGGGTGTGGTGGTACACACCTATAATCCCAGCATTTGGGAAGCTGAGGCAGGGGGATTATTGAGAGTTCAAGGCTGGCCTGGGCTACATAGCGAGTTTAAGGCCAGCCTGAACTACATAGCAAGACCTTGTCTAAAAAAAAAAAAAAGGTCTGGGGATATAGCAAAAGGCCCGGGTTCAATCCCCAGTATGTCCAGGAGGAGAAAAGGTGGCAATGATGTAGAGAGAAAAGGGAACACTTGCACACTGTTGTTGGGAAAGGAAATTAGTACAGCTATTATAGAAAACAGCGTGGAGCTCTCTCAAAAAATTGTAAATAGAACTCTTTTATGATCCAGCAAAGGAAAGAACATCAATATGTTATTGCAGTAGAATTCATAATAGCCAAGGAATGGAAACAACCTAAATGTCCATCTGTTGATGAATGGATAAAGAAAATGTGGTACATATGTACAACAGAATACTATTTAGTCATAAAAAGGATGAAATCCTTTTCATCTTTGACATGGATAGAACTAGTTCATTACGTTTAGTGAAATAAGTCACAAGTACTGCATGATCTCACTCATATGTGAATCTAAAAGAATTCATTTCACAGATGTTTAGAATAGAATAGTGGTTACCAGAAGCAAGAGAGGGTGAGAGAGGGGCAGGAATGGGGACAATCTAGCACATGGCCTAAATAGAATAAAGTAAGTGCTTGCTAAATATTAGCCAATATTACTATTAATGCTGTCATTTTATCACAACAGCAGGATTACAACAGTGATAGCAAAAATTTAGCATTAGGACAAATATGATAGAATTGTTCCTATTGATAAATCTGTGAGGCATTTTTGTTAGCTGCTAACTCGAAGCTGTGGCATTCCTCGACTGTCAGCACCCCCACTGGTTTCTCTACCTTCACCCCAGATGGAATAGAAGCTCTGCCTGCCCCTCAGAACCTCTCGGTCCGCTCAACCAACATGAAGCATTTCTTGATGTGGAGTCCAGTGATCCTGCCTGAGGAAACAGTGTACTATTCTGTCGAGTACCAGGGGTGAGTTTTGTTTTTGTTGTTAGCATTTTGTTCCTGTAGGCACAGCCCTTCTCCTCACCTCAAGGAGGGTCTGTGAGCTGAGAGATAGATGGTCTCCAGTGATCTCCCTCAGTGTGTGGGCGGTGGGAGAGTTGAAGAAGCAAGGAAATCATCCTGTGGATGTGACAGTGAACTTTCTGGGAACACAAATATGTGTCAGTACATTGCATTGCAGCTTCTTTTCAACACAGACTCAATTGTCCAAGGAGTTTGATCCTGACTTGAGATAGATAAGTGGTTGGAGATCCAGATCCTTGGTGGTAGGGACAATTTTGGTCTTCCTGACCGTGAACCTAGACCAAGAAGCCAAATAAGTCTTGACCCTAAAGGAGCTGGCTGGGGCTTACCAGGGTCTAGTCTTCTCCTGGGTGTCCCGGTGCTTGCTACTGTTAAGCGGCAGTGAGAGAGAAGGTGCTCAATACATTTCATTAGCAATGCATGTAAACTGCACTCTCTATGCACAGACATTCTTCTAGGTTCGGGGATATGGTTGGCTGAGTTCCTATCTAGAGGAGGAGACAATAAATATAATAGGTCTGCATTCTCCAGTTGGTACCCAGTAGCAACAGATAACTAAGTTTAAACTCAGTTGAATTAAATTAAATTGAATTAAAACATCTATTTCTGTCGCACTGGTCACAGTTAGGTGCCCCATAGCCACACGTGACTAGACTAGCAGCTACCACACTGAACACCACCAATATGGAACATTTCCATCATCATAGAAAGTGCTCCTGGGCGGCCTCTTCTAGGCAATTTCAGGTAGTGATCAGTGCTAGGAGACAACCATGAGGCTGATGCGATAGAGTTGACTCTGTGGCTCCTTTACACTAGGTGACTGGAAAGGCCTCTCTGAGGAGGTGGTACTTATGCCATATCTGCAGGGCGTGAGGACCATGCAGGTGAACAGCATGGGCAGAGCATTTGAGACAGAATGAACAGTTAGTTGGAGTCCCGAGGCAAAACGAGATCAGCATTTTGGAGGAACAACCAGGAAGTTGGTGTGCAAGAATATCAATTTTGGTTTGTTTTGTGTTTTGAGACAGGGTCTCACTATATAGTTTAGGCTGACCTTGAACTCACTATGTACCCTAGGCTGGCCTCAAATTGGTGGCACTCCTCCTACCTCAGCCTCCCGAGCACTGGGATTACGGGCGTGCGCCACCACTGCTGGTTTAAGAATATCAATTTTATAGGCTTGGGAGAGAGAGTGCTAGGATCTTGTAGGCCACAGGGAAGAGTTTGGGTTCCATTCTAAGTGTTTCAGGAGCCATTAAGGACAGAAATTTGTGATCTGCTGCGTGGGTGGCTTGGAGAATAGAAGTGTGCAAGTTGGAAGGCAACAGGAAGGCAAGGTGTGATGGTCGTGGAAGTTAGAGTGGTGACTGCGGAGAGGGAGAGGAATGAACAGATCGGGGTTTATGCCTAGGCTCCCCTTGGCTGGTGATAAAAGGAGTAAGGGGAGGAGAGTGGAGGAACTGGGGTGAGGGGCAAATGCTTATTTTGCTGATCCATAAGAAGTAGGAGAAAGAAGGCAGTTACAAACATGTTTGAGCCTGGGTCATAGAGGCTGAAGTGACACTGTGCCCTCCTCTTCTTGGCCAGGGAGTATGAAAGCTTGTACACAAGCGACATCTGGATCCCCAGCAAATGGTGCTCACGTACTGAAGGTCTTGAGTGTGATGTCACTGATGACATCACTGCCACAGTGCCGTACAGCCTCCGTGTCAGGGCGATCTTGGGCTCACAGACTTCAGCTTGGAGCATCCTGCAGCAGCCCTTTAATCGAAACTCAAGTAAGACACTGCTCTCCTTGCCCTCCTGCCTGCTCCGGCCTTCCCTTCAGGAACCATGTGCACACAGACTTTCGGGACTCATCTTAGTATGAAAATAGTCTTGCAAAGCCAGAGTATTGTGAGCACAAACCACCTTTATTGGTACATCTCAGAAACTGCCTGTGGCTTCCCACGTGGTCTCTCTCATGCCCTTGGTTTGCAAGTCATTTCTGACCATCTCTGTCAGGGTCTGCAGGTGGTAGAGGGGCTGTCACTGGGAACTCGGAAGAAATGTTTCTCTGGAAATGGGGAACTAGCACCAGAAGTGCTTCTTCCTGCCCCGATCATGCTTCTATAAATCTTATACTGCCTTCCATCTAGTGCCTCATTACCTCACATTTACTACCTGTGAGTAGCTTCATTGTTTAAAAAGATCTATGCATTTAAGAGCTGCCAGAAACAGCTCCTTTGTACTGGGAAATAACTTTGTATTGGGAAATAACTTTTTTATTACACTAGTAACTGGAAAATTATTAAGAAGAGAAGAATCCAGGTAGGTGGCCAGATATGGCTAAGTGCAAGTGATGGGTAGTGTATAGAAGGATGTGTATGATTGGGAAGCAACAGAGGCAAAGGTCGCATGGGTACAGGGCAGGGAAGCAGCTGGCCAAGTGGTAGAGGGCTTTGATGTAAGCTTGGTCAAGTCACTAAAGGGGAGCCATGGAAGAGGAGAAAGTCTAGGCCAGGTTTGTCTTATAGAACAGTCTGGCTCCTCTGTGCAAAGTGACCTGGACTAGGGTAAGCCTGTAGGGGAGGGGAAGAGTGAGGAGAGGCTTGTAAGACTCCAACTGAGCCAAGATAGGTCCTAATCACAAGAGTGGAGGAGGAGATGAGGAGGACAGAATGAATTCAAGAGACATGGCTGGGTTAAAGAGCCCAGAGTGTGGCAGTCAGTTATGGGGGGATGGAGTAGGGAGAGACGGCGATGGTGCTCAGCTTCTGCCTGGGGTTGATGAGAGCTCTCTCCAAAACAGGGAGCCCAGAAGGAGCAGCTGGTCTGAAGAATGGGAGAGGACTCTGTCTTTGTGCAATTTGAGAGTGACGTTCCTGCAAGATACCATGCCACGGGTATCTGATCGGCCGCAGGAAATCAGGTCCTGGGATTCAGAGAGGTCAAAGCCAAATCACAACCCAGAGTTAGTAGCTGAAGGCTTGGGAATGGATGAGATTATCCAGGGACAAGAAATGTGGGATAAAGAGACCCCAGGACAAGGTCCTGGGAAAACTTGAGGTTTAAAATGTAGTCGGGGGCCTGGGATTTAGCTCAGTGGTTATAGTGATTGCCTTGCAAGCATGAGGCCCTGAGTTCGATCCCCGGTACCACAAAAAAAAAAAAAAAAATGTAGTCGGAGGGAAGGACAGTGCTGGGTGACTGAGGAGGTAGAGAGCCATGGAGGAGAAAATAAACAGCACCAGGTAGGCTGAAGGAGGCCCCTGGGTGTGCCCTTGAGAAAGTGATTCCATGGAATGGAGGGGTTGGCAGCTTGGTCATCAGGGTGGAGGACTCAGTAGAGTAGGAAGGAGAAAGGCAGCTCCTCCTCTGAGACAGGTGTGGGAGGGAATGCTACCAGCTTGGAGCTGCGGGAAGGGCAGGGGACAGGACTTTTAGTGGCCTCTCTGCTTGGTGCGCAGAGCGTCCTCTGTTGCAAGAGAGGGCAGAGGAAGATGTAGAGCAGCACTTGCAGTAGTGGGACAGGTCATGGTTATAGAGGAACATAGGATAGTGGGTTGGAGATCAGGAAGGTTTAGAAGATAACCCCCCCACCTCCCAGCTGGAAAAGGCCAAGGAAGATGAAGATAGCTCTGAAAGGACGTTGGCCCAGTGGGATCAGAGGGATGCGGTTCACTCTCCAGCTTAGTCGCTGGACAGGTGGGTCGCAGCCTCCTCATCTGTAAGAGGGGTAACAGTTTGCTTCACTGGGCAGATATGGGGACTGCATGAGATGAAATGTGTAAATGCTCACTGCAGTACTGTTCTATCATAGCACTCAGCTATTGGTGGATATTGTTATTATTTTCCTAGGATGCTGGGAGTTGGGAGCAGAGAGGGAAGGGCTGGGGCAAGAATGGGACTGTCGGAATGAGATGCCAATAGGAATTTTGGTGCAGAATATTTGTTCTTCTCCCAGGCCTCCTTCCCAGACACTGGGAGGATTTGGTGAAGGGGCAGGTTGGCAGTGCCAGGCACTGGGGGAGGTTAAGGGGTGCTGGATGGCACTGCAAACTGTCTCTGCTCACAGTGCTTGGGCAGCAACCAGCGCCACCTTTCTCTGGCACCTAGAGCTTGGGGCTGCAGCTAAGACCACCTGTGGGGCCCGGGGGCTGCTTTTGGAAAGAAGGCTTGGGCCAGATAGAGATAAGGGAGTGTCTGTGAAGCTATGTGGTGAGCTATGCAGTCAAACGTGTGCTTAGGAAGGCCAGTATGAGCAGGAAAGAGCCTTGGTGCAGGAGGAATGGAGGAGGAGGAACACCTGGGACAGGAGGCGGAGGGTGCGCTCCCGTGCGATCCCCAAGCAATGGAGTTGGCAACCTGGCTGGGATGCCATCATGTTTTCTTAAGGGCATTTGGTCTGTCCTTTCCTAGTTGAGAAAAGTCACTCCAGCTTCTCCTCAGGATTGTGAAAGGCTCTCCTGGACAGGATCTCCTGCTGTACACCTTACCGAGAGCAGAGATTCTTGGTCACAGAGGAGCTTTAGAACCACTTGCCCAGGATCCCTCCCCAGAGGATCTGATTTAAATCCTCGCCTGGTTATTGTCATGTATAGCCGGAGTGGAGATCCTCTATACGGCAGACAGATCACCCTTCACAGGGCAGGCTGGAAACACAGAAAACCTGGGCTTAAATTCTGGCCATTAAGTGTGTGACTCTGGGCAAGTCCCATAACCTCTCAGTACAACAGGAATAATATTACCCTCTTTGGTTTCCTGGGTGGATTAAATGAGAAAAGTATGCAGAGGTTCCTTCCCAAACACTCAAAAAATTATTCTCTGACCTGAAACTTCAGGCCATTTTCTCTATAATCAGTAAAGATGGAAACCAGAGAACTGGGCATGGTAGTGCATGCCTGTAATCCTAGTACTCTGGGAGGCGGAGGCAGAAGGATTACAAGTTTGAGCCCAACTTGGGCAACAGAGTGAGACCTTGTGTCAAAATAAAAAATAAAAAAAAATGAAGAGGGCTGGGGATGTAGCTCAGTGTGAAGACCCTGAGTTCAAGTCCCAGTACTGGGGGAGTGGGGAGACCAGAAGGCCCAATTTTAATCTTGTGGGAATTACAAGTGAAAAAATCAAATATCTCTTTTCCTCTTGAGGTGCTGCAGAGGCCATGCCAGTGTGCTGTGTCTGGACTTGGGACTGACTTTTCAAGTCCTTCCATCCTTATCTGGGCAGCTCTCCGATGCCCAGGCACACATTCGTCCTCATAAGTTAGGTGAGGGGAATGCTTTGCTCGCACAAAGCTCTCTCTAGAAACTGCATTTCTTCTGAGTGCCCCGTAACCCCAGCGCAGGGGAATATAGCCTAGAACATACCTCATCCTACTTCCTGAGCCAAGACCAACAACTATGGTGGCCCTTGGGTCCTGTGGTGCCTGGCTGTGCAAGACAAGTGTGGACCCACCACCAGTACCCAGAGTAGAGGCTGCCTGCATGGGCCCTGCTGTTCTTGGTCTGCTGGCAGGAAAGGTATCCACAGAGGCTGCTGGACTCTGTTTCAGACTGTAATTCCTAGAATTGATTGTTGGAATTTGTAAAAAGCTGCTGACTTGCCAACATCTCTCAGTCAAGGTGTGAGATGAGGAGCCTTTGGGCCAAGAATAGAATGGCCAACTCATCCATAGGCTTCTGATTTGCTGATGTCTAAAAGTCATCAGGTACCAGTATGTGCCACTGATCTATGTGAGCTATAGGGGTGCACGTGCCCCCACCAGGTATGCTCATTCTAAGGGGCAAAGACTGGGTTCAGCTGTGCTCAGCATAGACCCTGACTCAGGCAGGTGTTTGTAAATGAAGAGCAGTTTTCGCTAAAGAGTGGTAGGGAGAGGAGCACAGGACACATAATTTTTAAAAGGAAAAATGATAAGGTCTACTCGAGTATTTAATCCCTTGAGTATGTGTTCCTAGAGAAGAAACAAAAGACTTTATTATAGGTAAGGGATAAAAAAATGAGTTAGAAATCCCTGGTGTTTGTTTTTTATTCATTCATTTACCCTTCAAAAAACAGTTTGTAAGCACCTCCTGAGTACAGGAGAGTACTCGTATTCTGTTCCATGTGCTGGAAAACTACAGCTAACGCCCTGCCTTCCCCAGGGGTGCTGGCATCTTTCCACTGACGACATGGTCATCATGTCTCAGGGAAATTGGTCCTGTCTGGGCTGGCTTTGATTCTTCCCTTGTCGTGCCAACAGCCATCCTTACCCCACCTGGGATGGAGGTCTCCAAGGATGGCTTCCATCTGGTTGTTGAGCTGGAAGACCTGGGACCCCAGTTCGAGTTCCTTGTGGCCTACTGGAGGAGGGAGTCGGACACCAAGGTGAGGCTTCTGACTGTGGCCTGTGAATCAGTGTCTGCTGAAGGAGGCACAGCTTTTTGTGGGTGAGAGAGGAAAGGCAGCCCTTGCAGTGGTCAGTGTCTGGGTGGCCTGAGGATGAACGTGCTGGGTCAAGCCTGGGAAAGGAGAGATAAGAGTATGCTGCCCATCCACCAGCCTCTTCTGCAAAGAATTGGCGTGGTCCCTCTCAGGCCTTTGTGGGGGCTGAAGTTTGGGGGCAGCGTCCTTGCACTAAACTCTTACCTACTTGGACCTGTAACATCTTTACAATGCATTTTTTTCCTCCTTCATTAGCTAGTCTCCTCAGCCACTTAGGGGCAGCAGGCCAGGGTATTCCAGATCAACCGGATGATTTCAAAAGCACATGAAGCGAGTGTGTATCTTGGCAGTGTATAGAAGTGGCGGCAGTGAGCCAGGAGCTGGCTCATGAATAAGCCCATCTAATTACAAGCGGGTGGGCCATCCAACATGCCAAGAGGGGAGCTGCCCCTCCCCGTGGGAAGGTGGCTGTAATCTGGGGTGAGTGGGAGGCCAGCCCTCATAAATGGATAGTCAGACAAGCAGCAGAGAAGGGGTACAGCTTGATCAGGCACTGGGGGACACAGACCCACGGAGCCCTGTCCAAGCTAATATGGTGACAAGGCCTAGAGGCTCCTCCAGTCAGCACACAGAAAGCCCTGCCTTCCTGTAAGAATCAGTGTGATGCAGTGAGGGACTCCCCCAGGCTCTGTGAGCATAACCACTCTCAGTGAGGTGGCAGCAGAGCCTCACCTACACAGGGCCCCTGCTGGAAGAGATCTGGCCTCCTCCTGGTGGGACCTCTCCTGGGGCCCTCCCCTCATCTTACTCCTGGGCCCTGCCCCCTCGGCACTCCTTCCTACATAGGCCTATAACTAGGTATCTCAGCCTGATGATGCCCCTCACCATGCCCTTCCCCCTTATCCCCACTTCCAGCTCGAGGTATGCAGTTTTACAAGACCAAATTCTTAGGCAAGGAATCCAATGTACATACTCATCAACCTGAGCCTTAGGGGTTGCAGGTAGCCAGCTGCCTTGATTGGACCCTTCTCAGGCTGGGTGTAGCTCTGATCCTAAGAGTCTTTGAGGGCAGGGCACGCACTCAACAGGGCTGAGGTTGGAAGGTAAGGTGACCCCTTGGAAGGTGAGGTGGGTGGGTGGGGAAGGCAATAACACAAGATTCCAGTTTTGACCTCCTTTGGGTCAGGGCACACTGGTAGGACCTGGCATTGCCAACCAGACAGATGGAGTGGTGTGGGAGACAGGCCCGGTCCAGTGGGAGGGAGGGTGCAGCACCCTCAGATTCTTTGGGATAGAGCCCATTCCCCACCCTTGTAACTGGCAGGGCTGGTGCTGAGAAGAGCATGTACCCTGAGTCATCTGGGCTCGGCCCAGACAAGTGTCTGCAGGCTCAGACACAGAGCACAATTGGGGAGAGAAGTGGAGGTGGGAGGGCGGACAGATGGATGGACAGACAGGTGGACAGATGGATGAGGAGGAGAGATGATCTGTAGGCTCCTCTGCTCTTCTGCACTCATCCCCACGCAGCGGCCTTGGCCATGCCAAGCCCTGGCTCAGTCAGATTTCTGACCTGCAAGTCTCTGCCCAAATGTTCTGTTGGCGTGACTCCCCCTCTGCTAAGCATTGTGCCTCTTATCTCTCCTCTCTGCCCGCCCTTCACAGCCCTTCTCACCATCTCACATGGATTTCTACACTATGTTTTGTGTCTTGCATCATGTAAGCTCCACAAGAGCAGGGTCTTTGTCACTTTGTGTAGTGCCACGTCCTTGTACCTAGAACAGTGCCTGCTGTCTTAACAAAGATGAATGAATGAATGAGTGAATAATGAATGGGTTCAGGAGAGGGGGAAAGAACAGTCTGCAGTTGTCCCTCCTGGCTCTCCTCTATCTTGGTAGTCCTGCTGCCCTCAGGGAGTAACTGTGTTTTCTGGTCCCAAAGGAACACACCCAAGTGGTGAGGAAAGGGGGCGTTCCTGTGCACCTCGGAACCATGGAACCAGGGGCCGCATACTGCGTGAAGGCCCAGGCGCTGGTGAGGGCCATCGGGAGGAACAGTGCCTTCAGCCAGGCAGAGTGTGTGGAGGTGCAAGGTAAGGGTGGCTGCCTGTCTTCTGGCCCAGGCACGGGGACCCCCTTTGGTGCGCGCTTGGGTGCCTGCTGGGTGCTTTGATTTCTCTGATTTGTCCCCAGGCTGGATGGGTTCCTGTGGTGATAATGTACAGGGCACTCTGACCCCCCAGGAAGCAGACATCTGTCCTGGAGCTGGCTGGGGTTCCTGGAGCAGCTGTCTGGAATACTTTCCCCCCAGGCCTCTTCCACTGGGACCGATGTTACTGCCTGGGGCCAGAGGGAGCTGAAGGAGAGAGTCAGGACTTATAAGGGACCCCGCATTATGGTATCATCTTTGATCTGGAAAGGACCTTTTGGGGCATCTAACAGAATCCTCTTGTTTGACTTATTTTTTTCCCCTCAAATTTTTTATGCTTTAAAAATCTATAATGTCTAAAGACTGTTTGAAAAAAACCAAGTCAAGTAAAGCACTACACCCTGTGATTCTACTATTCAAACATAACTAGTTACATTTTTGTGTATGACCATTTAGTTTTTTAAAAAATTAATTACTGTTTTGAATATATGGTACATCATATAGTTCAAAAATGTAAGATGCACATGGAAATTCTCTTTTCCACTCTTCTCCCCATCTGTGTAATCCTACATGCTGTCCCATGGGTATGAGCTTCTCGTATATTCTTCTGAAGACTATTTTCATGCATATACAAGTAAGTGAGAATATATTTAATATATTGCCTTCTTTCCAGCCTCAATGGTGGCCTACTCTAAGGATCGCTTGGATCTTGTCTTTTTTCACCTTATGTATCTTGTAGATTTTTCCTTATTAATAAGAAAACTCCTTCATCCTTTCTGCTGCATACTCTTCCATTGTGTATATATATATATTATGATTAATGTAATTAGTCTTCTATTGATGGCATTTAGGTTTTTTCACATATTTTGTCATTATAGCCAGTGCAGTAATTAATTCCCTTGTACATAGATCATTTTGCTGGTGTATATATGTATTTGAAGGATACATTTCTGGAGGTGGAGCGGCTTGGTCAAAGGCCTGTGCATTTAATTTTGACTACTGTTTCCAAATTGCCCTCCAAAAGAATGTAATCCTTTAGCCATGGCCCGTGCGTAGAGACATGCACTATAGTCCTAAAGCATCTACACATTGTCCCTGTTTTTTTACACAAATATTGTAGCCATAGCATTTTCCATGCAGATTTTCTGACTACCTTTTCGTACTATTTTTTTTTTCTGGGTGCTGGGGATCGCATCCTATTTTTAAAAATCATATCAAACTTACTTAAAAACTTAAATGATACAGAAGTATAAAACAGTAAGAGTTCAATATTCTTTCTTCCTTAACAGTGCATAGGAAGTTTCTTTCGGCAAGTTTGGCATGTAGACATCCAGCCATTGTCGTCTCTTCTGTAAAAGCGGGGCCCTCACGCCCAGCCCTACCAAAGAGCTGAAGGAAGCAGTAGCCCTAGTTCCTAGTGGCTGGAATAGGGGCTTGACAGAGAAAAGTTATTGTGTAACTGTATTCTAACTCAGTGTTTTCCTGTGTAATATGAATCAGTGCCAAGAGCAAGCTGTAAAATGCTTTGTTTTCCGTCGTGCCCGGCAGCTCTGTGCTGTTCTGCTTCGGCACCCCCATCCTGCCCGGGGCCTGCCCCTGCCTTCCTCTGGCAGCAGGGCCAGGTACGTGCCGACCAGGCTGGTGCCTTCACACATCGTGCTCCTCCCTTCCCCTTCCCAAGAAAAAGATCTTCCCTGGGGCTTTCTGGAAACCAAGCCTTAGTTGAGATACTAAGAAAATGGTGGTAATTTTAGTCACCCGGCACACATCAAACCTCAGGATGCTGGCATCTGCTGTCCTGGCCGATGAGCAGAGGCAAGTGCAGGAAGTCAGAGGAGGCCCAGGACGGGTGGTTCCCCCTCGCAGCGCTTCCTGAGCCTGTTCTTGCTGTTTTGTCTCTAGGAGAAGCTCTTCCCCTGGTGCTGGCCCTGTTTGCCTTCGTTGGCTTCATGCTGGTCCTCGTGGTTGTGCCGCTGTCCGTCTGGAAGATGGGCCGGCTGCTCCGGTACTCCTGCTGCCCCGTGGTGGTCCTCCCAGACACCTTGGTAACAGCATGTCTCCTTCCTTTCAGCCTGATGCTGACCAGACGTAGCTGGGGCCTTAGTTGGGCATGGACACACTTTCACGGGTTTATGGAGATTTGAGACATGGGAGAATACTCGGAGGACTTTTGTCTTAGTCCGTTTGTGCAGCTGTGACAGAATACCATAAACAATAGACGTTCACTAGGGTCACTGTGCTGGAGGTTGGGAAGTCCGAGACCAAGGGCCACATCTAGTGAGGTCTTTCTTGCTGTGTCATAAGCCGGTAGAAGGCATCGCACAGGTGAGACCGCATGAGATCAACTTGCAGCCTCCAGGCCTTCCATACTCTGTATTAATCCATCCATGAAGGCAGAGCCGTTGTGGTGTAATCACCTCTCGGAGGTCCCATCTCAACATGGTGGCGTGGGTGACTCAGTTTCCAACACCTGCTTCTAGGGAAACACATTCAAAGCACGGCAACTTCTAATGAGAGGGGCTAGAGAGAGCTCCCTTCTGCAGGGCATAGGGACCTTGCTGAGCCGCCTGGAAAGCCACCTCTGCTTTTCCCCAGGACCTGGCACGAGCAAGAGATCGGGCGTGTTGCTAGCCGAAGATCCTACCGTTTCAGGGGTCGGGCATAGAGTCCTACCGAGAATTCTTGGCCCCATCTCATAGCTGTAACAGCAGCTACATCCAGTAGCATATTCTGACACATTTTTGATTTGTATGTCAAAAACCACATAGTTCTCAGGGCAAAGAACATGCATGTAAATGTGGGACACATGGGCTGTGTTTTGGCTTTGGTAGGGGTGGAAGGTGGCAAAGGGCAGCAATATGGACCTTCAAAGTGACCTCACAAGGCTGGGGGATCCCACCTATACTCCTAGTTCCTCACAAGCCCAGGAGTTTTGTTTTTCCCGTTCTGGCTATAGAACCAAAGGTCTTCATACTGAGTTGTATCTCCAGCCCTTCTTTTTTTTTTTTTTTTTTTTTTTTGGTGGTGCCGGGGATCGAACTCAGGCCCTTGTGCTTACAAGGCAAGCACTCTAATCACTGAGCTAAATCCCCAACCCCTCTTCTTTTATTTTTTATTTTGAGACAGGATCTTGCTAGGTTGCCCAGGCTCTGGGTTTGAACTTGCAGTCTTCCTGCCTCAGCTTCCAGGGTGCACCGCCACGCCTGGCTAAGCACAGGATTTTTGTTGTTGTTGTTTTGCGACAGGGTCTCATTATGTAGTTCAGACGGGACTTGAATTTACTGTATAGCAATCCTCCCACTTCAGCCTCCCAAGTGCTGGGGTTGTAGGTGTGTGCCATGTTGCCCTGCTAAGTGCAGGATTCTTATCTTATTCCTGAGATCACTGGACCACAGGTCTGAGTCTCTCCAGTGGGCACAGGCCCTGTGTCCCCAGGCCATTGTGGGGACAGAGCAAACACAGACCATAACAGCTTCTACATGGTCAATCTGCTTCCCCTGGCAAAGCAACAGCAAATGCAAACAGAAACAAAAACAATCCCTCCCATCCCTGCCACCCCAGGGGTTTCTTACCCGTTAGCTGTAGCCAGAATTGCAGCCATGCACTCCTGGAGTTCCTTATTAGCCTGCAGACGCTGGACATCCACATGGCAGCCTGACATCCACATGGTTCTGTTCTCTCTCTCCACACGGAGGAATAATTCTCCCTGCAGTTCAGGCCTCAGAATGTCTGTCTACCCTGCCATCCTAATGCCAGCTCTTCCTTTTTCTCCAGTTCTCCGGATGGAAACTTTAGCTCAAGCAGTACAGAGCTGAGTGGCAGGACCTCTCTAAGGATTTACATACTGAGTGGCAGTCCAAACATATTTAAATTTTAAAAAATTATTATAGTAAAAGACATGCTGCCATTAACCACTCTCAAAATACTCAACCCTCCTCACTTTGAACACACTTATCCTGTCATTCTTGGCAATGTGCCTTTTACTATAATAAAGTTTTTTTAAATCACCATATTTTTTCATCACTTCTTGTATATGGACCACGTCACTCTGTTTGTCCTGATTTTTTGTATAGTAGTTCTACTAACTATTGAAAAAAGGATGCCAAAATCCCAACTATGTGTGTGGATGTGTCTGTGTTTCTTCCTTTATGTCAATTTTTTTTTCCTTCATGTATTTGGAGGTTCTAAGTGCATTTATTACTTACACGTCTTCCTGAGTATCTCTAGTAGCATTATATATGTTGTTCTTTATTGCTGGTAATATTCCTCATTGCTATATAAATATGGCCCTTTTTTGTTTACTGTTTGTATGGCATACCCTTTAAAACATATTTTTACTTTAAAAGAGAAAAGATTTATATGAGTTGAAGAGAAACCAGAGTTATTTTTTTTTTTATTTTTACCAAGAACATGTATTGGTACATTGTATACATAATGATCATAATCAACATGGTTATTTTGTACCTGTACATGATACATCTTGGTTTTCCCCCCTTTTCCCCCCCTCTTCCCCTCCCCTCCCTTCCATTCACCCACCCCTCCCTATTTGGAACAAGTTTATTTACACTTTTCCATTTTTTTCCCTTTCATATTACTTTTCTTTTAACCTTCTTCTATATCCCCCTTTTCCCTATTTAGTTCTCCTCTCTTTTGAATACTAGCTCTCTTTTTTTTTTTAAACATAATATCTATTCTACCCCTTTGTCCTTATTTATACTTATGGTTTCTCATATCAGAGAAACAATTCGATGTGTACTAATAAGTGTCTGATTTATTTCACTTAATAGTATGTGAAACCAGAGTTATTTTTATTTTAAATCTGTCTTGTGTCCCTTGTAGACAGCAAATGGTCTTTTCTATTTTCAATTTTTTGGTATAAATCGATTCTGATAATCTATGCCCTTTTAATTGGTATGTTTCGTTCATTAACATTTACTATAATGATTGATACAGTTGGATATAAGTCCATAATTTTATTTTTTGTTTCTTTCATCTGGTTTTTGTTGTTGTTGTTGTTGTTATTTTCTGTCTCATTTTGGGTTAAGTATTTACTGAAGTATTTGTAGAATTTTAGAATTTCTCTGGTTATCCTTTACATTATTTTTTCATAGTCACTATAGAAATTATAATACATGTTATTAAGAGATTTTTCTGTCTCCTTAGAATTAAAATTGTACCACTCTACATGAAATGTAAGGGCATGCAATTCATTTTTTTCTTCAAGTATTCATGTTTTTAAAAGATAATTAAAATACCTGTCTACATTTACACATATATTTACCATCCCTGACACTCTCTTCTTTCCTGAGGTCTGTATTTCCACTTAGAATGGTTTCCTTCAGTTTGGAAAACTTCACGGATTTGCTAATGCAGATTTTGCTGGTGGCAAATTCTGGTCTAAAAGGCTATTATTTTGCCTTAATTCTTGAATAATAGATTTTGCTGAATTCTTGGTTGATGATAACTTTTTTCTTACTACTTCAAAACTGTTGTTTAATTATCTTCTGGCATATATTATTTCTGATAAGATAATAGTTATAGTTTTTAATATTGTTCCCTTCTGTAAAATACAGTAAGTCCCCAACTTACAAACAAGTTCTGCTCTGGGAAAATATTCATAAGTCAGAATTGTTCATAAATCTGACAAAGTGAGTTTTATACACCTTTTACACAAATATACAGTATACATCATAAAAGATCAAACACACACACAGAAATACAGTAAGTCCCACAAATACAAATACTACTGTATACTACCTCCGTGAACAGTGAGCACACAGCCTGACTGTGACAATGGCTGGCAGACACGCGAGCTCCTTCCATGATTTGTTGGCATCTGTACATGTTTGTAATGCGAGTTCCTCATGTCTGTGAAAGTTCACAATTTCAGTGTTGGTAAGTCAAGAGATTTACTGTATGTACTTTTTTTCTTGTTGCTTTCAAATTACCATTGGTTTTCATCAGTTATACTATAATGTGCCTCAGTGTTAAATTTATTTTATATTTAC